>CM075990.1:7762420-7819920 GCA_038087875.1 Malacoraja senta | reverse complement strand
TACTAGGTATGTTACAATACTTAGCTTCAGTGGCGCTGTAAGGCAGCAACTCTACCGCTGCGTCACCGTGCCACCATATACACCACCAGACCCAACAACAGTTGCTTCCCCTGCGTTTTCGGCCTCATGAACGGTCCCACCACAACCCGGGGTGCGGTCTGACTCACCTCTACCCCACTGCGGACATTGGACTTTGCCTCGGGAACTGTTGCTCTGCAATGCTGAGAACGAGATTCTGCACCCTGTTTCTTCCCCTTTGCTCTAACTCTTGCACTTACTTAATTTGATTGTATGTACCCGAGTTACTCCAGCATTTTGTATCAGTCAAAGCCAACACATTCTTACTCAGATATGTGGCCTAAAAGTGCTCACAATACTCATATTTTGCGTGGTTAGTTGACACCCCGGCGGTATGAACATTGACTTCTCGAACTTCCGATAGTCCTTGCTTTCTCTCTCCACCCCCTCCCCCTTCCCAGTTCTCCCACCAGTCCTACTGTCTCCGACTACATTCTATCTCTGTCCCGCCCACTCCCCTGACATCAGTCTGAATAAGGGTCTCGACCTGAAACGTCATCCATTCCTGTCCAGCATTTTGTGTCTATCTTTGATTTTACCAGCATCTGCAGTTCTTTCTTACCACTCCAAATGTGGCCTTCTGAGTAAGAATGTGTTGGCTTTGACAGATACAAAATGCTGGAGGAATTCAGTGGTTCAGGCAGCATATCTGGGGAAAAGGATGGGCGATTCAGTTCTCCCCAGAGATGCTGCCTGTCCCGCTGAGTTACTCCAGCACTTTGTGTCTATCTTTGGTACAAACCAGCATCTGCAGTTCTTTGTTTCTACATTTTATGCTGGCTTTGAAAAGGGTCCAGGAGGATTACGAGAATGATCCTGGCTCTGAATGGGTCCATGTATGATGAACGTTTGAAAGCTCTGGGCCTGTACTCGCTGGAGTTTAGAAGGATGAGGGGGAATCTCGTTGAAACTTCCCAAACAGTGAATGGTCTGGATAGAGTGGACGTGGAGATGATGTTTCTAATAATGGGAGAATCTAGGACCAGAGGATACGGCCTCAGAATTAAAAGACCTGCCTTTAAAAAGGAGATGACGAGGAATTGTTTAGCCTGACGGTGGTAAATCTGGTGAATTCAATGCCACAGAGGGCTGTGGAGGCCAAGACATTGGGTATTTTTAAGGGTGAGATTGATTTGTTCCTGACTAGAAAGGGCATCAAAGGTTATGGGGAGAATGGGGTTGAGAGGGAGAAATAGATCAGCCATGATTGAACAGCAGATGGCCTCATTCTGCTCCTGTGTATTATGGACATGAATGTTTGAGGACTTACTAAGTGGGGTTATAGATGGCTTGTGTCAGAAGGAACTGCAGATACTGGTTAAAACCAAAGGTAGACACAAAATGCTGGAGCAACTCAGCGGGACAGGCAGCATCTCTGGATAGAAGGGTCGAGACCCTTCTTCAGACTGAAGGGTACAGATGGCTTCATTTGTTGAGGAGTTGTGAATGGAATGGTGCTTGGAGCATCCCACCCCTGGCCTCCACATGGAAGGAGGGACATGGATGAACAAGTGAAGATAGTTGGGTCTCAGACACAATCGCGAGGAAAGCCTGCTCTAATGCATGGGTGCTGAGATGATCGACTGCCCAATCTCCATGTAAAGTGTAATTAAACCAGGGGGATGTTTACCTCTTGATGCCCATTGATTTCCATTTTATCAGGCTGCTGCCTTTCTACAATTGATGCAGTTTTAAGGCGGATGCAGGCGTGGGCTCTGGAGATTTCTTTGAAGATGTGAAGCTGTATTTAACAGGCTGTTAGAAAAGCAAACAAAACCTTTGCTTTCTCAACAGAAGAGAGAAACTCTGTTAACCTTTTACAAACTGCAGTCTGTGCTGGAGTCTGGGCTCTCTCTTTGCCACAGAAAGCTGTGGAGGACATGTCAATGAATAGAGATAGATAGATACTTGATTAGTACGGGTGTCATGGGTTTGGGAAGAAGGCAGGAGAATGCAGTTGAGAGGGAAAGATAGATCAGCCATGATTGAATGGGGGAGCGAGACATGATTTGGCGAATGGTCTAATTCTGCTCCAATCACATGAACTTTCGGAAGGAAACCAACTCATTGGAGAGGATGCGAGGGAATGGTTCCAGGTATGAAGGATTTCACTTTAGGTTAGTTTAGAGATATAGTGCGGAAACAGGCCCAATGGGCCACAGAGTCCACTCCGACCAGTGATCCACGTACACTAACACTATTGGACCCACACACACACGCGGTACAATTTATAACTTTTACCAAAGCCAATTAGCCTATAAACCTGTACGTCTTGGGAAACTGGGTTGAAATCGGAGCGCATGGAGAAAACCCACGCAGGTCACGGGGAGAAGGTCCAAACTCCGTACAGGCAGCACCCGTAGTCGGGATCGAATCCGGGTCTCTGACGCTGCAAGGCAGCAACTCTACCGCTGCGCCACCCACTTATGTGGGAAGATGGCAGAAGAAGGATTGTTAAGGGGAGATTAAATTGAGGCAGTGGGGACCAGGTTTCCGATACCAGGAGAATTGCAAAGAACAGGGCGCACAATTAAAGTGAATAGTAGAAGTTCCATGGAGGTGGAGGCCTACACAGGACTGGAGCATGTTGGACATACTGCTGCAGGGCTAGTACAACCGCAATGGGCCAAAGTGCCTCGCTCCAAGCTGCACCATTCAATAGTTTTATGATTACAGCAGAATCAAAGGGTTTTAGTGTGACATTAAGTAACAGACATAACATTCAAGGTAGACAAAAGTGCTGGAGAAACTCAGCGGGTGCAGCAGCATCTATGGAGCGAAGGAAATAGGCAACGTTTCGGGCCGAAACCCTGAAGGAAATAGGCAACGTTTCGGGACGAAACCCAGAAGGGTTTCGGGCCGAAACGTTGCCTATTTCCTTCGCTCCATAGATGCTGCTGCACCCGCTGAGTTTCTCCATCACTTTTGTCTACCTTCGATTTTCCAGCATCTGCAGTTCCTTCTTAAAGACATAACATTAAAACAGTACCACAGTGGAGCTAAATGGTCAATGTTGGAGTTTGTCGGCTGCACTGGAGGTTTAAAGGGATTGTTTAAGTGGTTCATTCTGGAGATTGAAAGAATGAACATTGCAGTATTGCTTCAGGATCATACAGAAATACTGAGTGGCTTGGATCTGATGGAAAGACAGAGAGAGATTTAATTGGAGGTTTTACAGGAGTTAAAAATGAGCATTGCAGTATTAATGCAACTGAATTACAGAAGGTTCAATCTTCCACAAAAGAGTAACGGAGTATTTGCATTGTGGTGTTAAAAGTTAAATATTATACAAGGTATTGCAGCATTGAGTTGGTCAAATGATGGATTTACATGTGTAGGAAGGAACTGATAGGCAGAGATACTGGATTACACCAAAGATAGACACAAAATGCAAGACTAACTCAGCGGGTCAGCCAGCATCTCTGGAGAGAAGGAATGGGTGACATTTTGGGTGATATTGCGGTCTTAATTTGGACTATTACAAAGCTAGGTTTTACACTACCGCTTGAAATTTAACTGAGAATTGAGGTGTTGCATTGCATAATTGCTGCATTGAGAAGCTGTTATTCAAGTGGTAAACAGTTCACATTTGTAGAATCAGACATTTATTATCAGTTGTGTTTTTTTCTCTGTGTCCACACTGAGAAGTGACCCAGTGGAGAGATAACGGTAGAGCAGCCCCCAGCCCAAGGGTTAAGTCGACTTCCCCGTTACCTTCACGGTAAATCGCTACGATCTAATGAATAAATTGATGTCGCTTATAATAAACAGCTCTCTGTAGACACTCTCTTTCTGTGACGGAAAAAGCTGATTATCATAAGATCATGTGATAGGGGCAGAATTAGACCATTCAAGTCTATTCCGCCATTATTCGTGGCTGATCTAACTCTCCCTCCTAACCCCATTCTCCTTCCTTCTCCCCATAACCCCTGACACCTGTACTAATCAAGAATCTATCTATCTCTGCCTTCGATATATCCGCTGACCTTGCCTCCACAGCCTTCTGTGGTAAAGAATTCCACAGATTCACCACCCTCTGACCATAGATTGTATCGTTAGTTTAGTTCAGATTCGAGATATCCATTTGCTAATGCTGAGACTTCAATGGTTAATAGTGTTGATTGTGTCTGCGAAACAAGGCTGGAACCTCAAAGGTTAATAGATCTGTTTGTGTCTAGTTCATAATTGTGTCTAGTCTGGGACTTCAATGTTAAGTTTCATTTAGAGATACAGTGTGGAAACAGGACCTTCGGCCCACCAACAGTGAACCCCATGCACTAATATCATCCCACACACACACACACACAAGGAACAATTTACAATGTTACCAAAGCCAAATAACCCACGAACCTGCACGTCTTTGGACTGTGGGAGGAAATCAGAGCTCCTGGAGAAAACCCACGTGGTCACAGGGAGATCGTGCAAACCGTACAGGCAGCACCCGTAGTCAGGATCGAACCCGGGTCTCTGGCGCTGTAAGGCAGCATCTCTACCGCAAGGTCAATATGGTTAACCAATGGTTAATACTTATGTCTGGTTGACAAGGCTGGGACATCAATGATTAATAGACCTGTGTGTCTGGTGGTTGGCAAGGCTGGGACGTCAATGGTTAATAGACCTGTGTGTCTGGTGGTTGGCAAGGCTGGGACGTCAATGGTTAATAGACCTGTGCATGTGTTTCTGGTTGGCAAGGCTGGGACGTCAATGGTTAATAGACCTGTGTGTGTTTCTGGTTGGCAAGGCTTGGACGTCAATGGTTAATAGACCTGTGTGTCTGGCTGAGAAGGCTTGGACGTCAATGGTTAATAGACCTGTGTGTGTGTTTCTGGTTGGCAAGGCTGGGACGTCAATGGTTAATAGACCTGTGTGTGTGTGTCTGGTTGGCAAGGCTGGGACGTCAATGGTTATTTGCTGCCACAGCTGATAGGGTCCGGTACAGAGCTGGGCCACGTTCTGCTGCTGAGAAGCAGGCACGGTCTGCGCTGCAGCCATCCACCAGGGTGCGTCTCAGTCTCCGTCACCACGGCAATGAGTGTGAGTTATAGCCCTGACCTTGGCTTATTACTGTGACATCTGTTCCCGTTGCCACCACTTGCCATCTTCCAGCAGTCAGTCAGACTTTTCTTGATTGCCAAACAAACGGAGCCATCGATCAGAACTCGATGCTCCTGTATTTCCTGCGCTCTATTAAAAACACAGATATAAAATGGAGGTTGGAGCGCAGGCCTTGGAAGCTTACAAAGCCATCACAATTTATTGAGATTGTCATTGGCTCCTGCTCGGAGAGATCAGTGTTGCGATACATTTCTAACCTCCTCAGGATTCCGGGCTTTATCTCCCTCCGGAGGTTCGTTAACGTCTAACAATAAATCTGCATCCGTCACGGGACGCGGTGGCCTTGTTGCTTTAACTGCTTCCCTGGTAGAGGAAAGAACTGCGGGTGCTGGTTTACACTGAAGACAGACACAAAATGCTGGAGTAACTCAGCGGGACAGGCAGCATTTCTGGATTGGAGGAATGGGTGACGTTTCGGGTCAAGACCTTTCTTCAGCCCTTCTTCCAGTCTGAAGTTTAGTTTAGTTTAGAAACACCGAGACCAGTGATCCCTGCACACTAGGGACAATTTACATTTATACCAAGCCAATTGACCTACATACCTGTACGTCTTTGGAGTGTGGGACGAAACCGAAGATCTCGGAGAAAACCCACGCGGTCACAAGCTAGAACGTACAAACACCATACAGACAGCGCAAACAGTTGGCATTGAACCCCGGGTCTTCGGTGCTGTAAGGCAGCAACTCTACCGCTGTGCCACCGTACCGCCCCAGAGAAGAAGGACATCCTTGTGATTGAGGCAGTGCAGCGTAGGTTCACGAGATTGATCCCTGGGATGGCGGGACTGTCATACGAGGAAAGATTGAAAAGACTAGGCTTGTATTCACTGGAGTTTAGAAGGATGAGGGGTTGGATCTTATAGAAATATATAAAATTATAAAAGGACTGGACAAGCTAGATGCAGGAAAAATGTTCCCAATGTTGGGCGAGTCCAGAACCAGGGGCCACAGTCTTAGAATAAAGGGGAGGCCATTTAAGACTGAGGTGAGAAAAAACTTTTTCACCCAGAGAGTTGTGAATTTGTGGAATTCCCTGCCACAGAGGGCAGTGGAGGCCAAGTCACTGGATGGATTTAAGAGAGAGTTAGATAGAGCTCTAGGGGCTAGTGGAATCAAGGGATATGGGGAGAAGGCAGGCACGGGTTATTGATTGGGGACGATCAGCCATTATCACAATGAATGGCGGTGCTGGCTCGAAGGGCCGAATGGCCTCCTCCTGCACCTATTTTCTATGTTTCTATGTTTCTAACCCGAAATATAATCCATTCCTATCCAGAGATGCTGCTGCCTGTCTCACTGAGTTACTGCAGCATTTTGTGTCTGTCTCCTGGGAGAGATGGCTGGATTCATACCCAAGTGTGGAAGTGACACTGAGCTTTGCAATTCAGCGGCCGTGCATCAGACCCGCCGGTTTCTCCGAGCTTTCAACTACTGGAGATATCGGATGCCAGAGGCTTTGTCCCCATGAACCAGGAAGAAACCAGTTGGGCACAAAAAGCTGGAATCACTCAGCGGGTCCGACAGCATCTCCAGAGAAAAGGAATAGGTGACGTTTCTGGTCGAGACCCGACTGAGAGACAGGGGAGAGGGAAACTGAAGATATAGAAGGTGATGTAGACAGATTTAGAACAAATGAATGAAAGATATGCAAAAAAGTAACGATGATAATGGAAACAGCCCATTGTTAGCTGTGGGCTTGGTGAAAATGAGTTACAGACAATGAGACTCAACAAGACTACTTCAAGTAATCCTTGCATCCCCCTCTCTCTCTCTCCGTTCCTCCTCCCTCCCCAAGTCATTGCACTAGTTTCTAAGTCATCTTGTGAAGTCTCATTGTCCTGTTACATGTAATCATGTATAGTCTTTCCACTGACCGGGTAGCACACAACAACAAGAGGCGTTTCACTGGGCCTCAGTACACTTGACAATAAACTAAACAGCTACAAGATTACCTATTAATAGCTCACTATTATTAAATGTAACTTTACCCAGGGCACTGATATATCTTGCTCTGTATAAATGCTCAATTAACACGTGGGCCACAGGATCAACTCCAATAACCCCGCACCCTTGGGTCTTTACGAGTATCAAATTTTCCAGACTATTGGGGCATCACGGTGGCGCAGCGGTAGAGTTGCTGCCTTACAGAGACGGAGACCCGGGATCGATCCCGACCACAGGTGCTGTCCGTACGGAGTTTGTACGTTCTCCCCGTGACCTGCGTGGGATCGATCCCGACCACATTCCAAAGGCGTACAGATTTGTAGGTTAATTGGCTCGGCATAAGTGTAAGTTGTCCCTAGTGTGTGTAGGATAGTGTTACTGTGCGGGGATCGCTGGTCGGTGCAGACTCGGTGGGCCGAAGGGCCTGTTTCCGTGGCTGTATCTCTAAAACCATAAACTAAACTAAGCCACTCCTATTCATGCTCAAAGACTATTCATCTTTCCCCACACTTACAGGGTAGTGCTAGAAATATTGCACTGAGCCCGGGGGTGAGTGTGAGAGAGACCGGCACTCCGGGCCCCGCTGCCCTCCCCTTGGCCTCGCTATCCATGGCTGCATCCCAAACTGACCAAGTCAGACGTTGGACCGATGGTCAGCCTCAGCCTATAGAAGGGTCTCGACCCGCTGAGTTACTCCAGCATTTTGTGTCTATGTTCGGTGTAAACCAGCATCTGCAGTTCCTTCCCACAGGTTTTATCTGTTTGCCCCAGGCTTGTGTGACAATATCTTGTGGCCCAGAGCAATATCTGTGGCGAACTTAAAGGCAAGACCACCGCTTTTCTGTATGAAGGAACTGCAGATGCTGGTTTAGACACACGATGCTGGAGTAACTCAGCGGGATAGGCAACATCTCTTGTGAGAAGGACTGTTGTGATGTTTCGGGTCGAGACACTTCTTCAGACATCACTCTGTCGACCCGAAACGTCACCCATTCCTTCTCTCAAGTGATGCTGCCTGTCCCGCTGAGTTATTCCAGCATTGTGTGTCTACCTTCCCTGATCTGCTTGCACGTAATCCATATCCCTCTATCTTCATGCGCCTGTTCAAAGGTCTCTTTAACACCACTATCGTATCTGCCTCCACCACCACCCCTACCCCTGGCAGCTTGTTCCAGGTCCGCACCGCCCTCTGTGTATAAACCCTGGGCATCGCGCATCTCCGTTAAGGCACTGCTCCTGGTCTCAGCCTCAGGCACATGCAGTGGGGAGAGGTTGCTGAATATCTTATTCAACTCCAGCAGAGGGAGCGAGTTGCTGCAATCCCCAACTCGCCAGCATCATTCAAAGCCAACTCCGCTGAGACGGGAGAGAGAAAAATGTCAGGAGGGGGCGAAACAGAGACTGGGAGTGTAATAGACTCGGTGGGCAGCACAGGGCCCCACCGTTCCAGGTCGATGCAGGAAAGCCCAGGAAAAGACAGCAAGTTATTGCCCGGGCTTTGCACAAAAATGGGAGCAGAAGACCCCCCCCCCCACGAGTCCGATTCTGCTGCTCAATAGATCGCAGCTCATCTGTACCTTCAGTCCCTTTACTAGCTACGAGTCTTGTACATCACCTGAATGGTGGCACAATGGCGCAGCACCAGAGACCCGGGTTCGATCCCGAACTCACATGCTGTCTGTACTGAGTTAGTACGTCCTCATAGAGCTAGTGTACGGGTGATCAGTGGACGGCATGGACTCGGTGGGCCGAAGGGCCCATTTCCACACTATCTCTGAACTAAACCATACCCAGTAAAAGGGGAAAGATCCGTTTGCATGCTGCAGCTTTGTCCACAGAGTCAGGCAGCACAACACAACACAACACGGCAAGAACAGAGTGCGCTATCAGTCACATCATTACAGTACTTAGAATGGTGCCAGCTATTAGTACACAAGCCCGATCTGTTACAGTTCCACACACTCCCATTCATAATACAATGTTATGATCTTTATATTTGTGACAGCATGTGGCGCAGCGGTAAGCTTGTTGCCTTACAGCGCCAGAGACCCGGGTTCGATCCCGACTACGGGTCCTGTCTGTACGGAGTTTCTCCCCGTGACTGCGTGGGTTTTCTCCGGGTGCTCCAGTTTTCACCCACACTCCAAAGACATACAGGTTTGGAGGTTAATTGGCTTGGTATAAATATAAAATTGTCCCAAGTGTGTGGGGGATCACTGGTCGGTGGGCCGAAGGACCTGTTTCCATGCTGTATCTCTAAACTAAGTGCCTGGAACTGTGGCAGGTACGACCCGGGTGCGATTAGCTGACGACATTATGGTGACTCTCTCAGGTTTAAGTTTATTATTGTAACGTTACCACGGTACAGCTGTTTGGCATATGATCCAGTCAGATCAATTATTTAATAAATATTTTAATATTGATCTTTGATTTGAAGACCTTTCAGCCCATTGGCACCAAGCAGTCTTCCACTAGGATAATTCTATCCCATTCCCCCACTCCTTATACCACTACAATATGCTCTATTTTTAAATATAATAAATAGTTTATTATTTCTTATATTATGACACATAATGACTCCATAAGCCATTTGGATGAATATTTAGATAGGAAAGGTTTAGATATGTGTCAAACACAGGCAAATGGGACTAGTATAGACTGGTCGAAGATAGACACAAAATGCTGGCGTAATATAGCAGGACAGGCAGCATCTTTGGAGCGAAGGAATGGGTGACGTTTTGGGTCGAGACCCTTCTTCCGAAACGTCACCCATTCCTTCTCCCCAGAGATGCTGCCTGTCCCGCTGTGTTACTCTAGCATTTTGTATCTATCTTCAGTTTAAATCAGCATCTGCAGTTCCTTCTTAAGCATAGATTGGTATCTTGTCAGCATGGATGCATTGTGCTGAATGGCCTGTATCCATGCTGTATGACTTTGACTAATTTCAGATGGGCAGTTCTCCCAGTCTGTGTAATGACATGCAGTTCCGACCCTGGATCATTGATCTGCAACGTGCCCTCAGCTGGTCTTCCTCAGGAGATGCTGCTGGACCTCTTGGCCATTCCCCCATTTATTTCACAGCTCCAGCAGCCCTCTGCCCAACTCTCTCGTCTGTTCCTGTTCTGCCTCCACTTACACCACCTCCAGACGGATGTACTTTCACAAAGACGGCTTCACCACCCTCGCTCATCCCACACAAACCTCCGCCCAGGCATTCCCTCTCCAAGTGCGTGGTCTTAGATTCTCAGCACCCCCTCCAGCATCACTGCAACGTCATACATATCTGTTTCCACTTGACCTCACATCTAGACTCGCCCTTTCTCTCCACAGACCCGGTGAATGTTTCCAGGGCCTTTTGTTTTTATTTCAGATGACAGATTTCCACCACCTGTAATTTTTCTGATTATATTCTTTTGAAGGAGGCATTGCAATCATCCGTGAAGCCTCTTCCAACCCTCCTGGAGAACACTTGTTCGTGAAGGAGCTCAAAGTGACGATCAGAGCGGTGCAGTGGCTCAGCGGTAGAGTTACTGCCTCACAGCGCCAGAGACCCAGACTTGGGGCCTTGTCTGTAGTTCTCCCTGTGACCTGCATGGGTTTGCCCCGTGTGCTCTGGTTCCCTCCCACACTCCAAAGATCTGCAGGTTTGTAGGTTAATTGGCTTCTGTACATTGTCCCTGCCTGGTGCGTAAGATAGAACTAGTATATGGGCGATTGTTAGTTGGTGCAGACTTGGTGGATCAGAGAGCTAGTTTCCCCGCTACGTCTCTAAATTAAACCATAAACTAAACAGCGCCAGCAGACTGTCAGGAGGACCTGAACAATGGGGCATGTTGGCCACTGACTTTGCTTATCACTCAAACAACCCAGATTCACTGAGCCTGGACGCACTTCATGCTGTGTTGTTTACACAAAACAAACTCGCTCATTCAGATCAAAATGATTCTGGTCAAAGGAAATGGCTGGGATTAGACAGGCATTGCTCCAGAAGAGCAGACAGCCATGCGATGGGAAGACTGATGTGGCAACAGGGTGAATGGTATCCAGTATAATCAAGGACGAGTGGCACCCCAGCCCCACTCCCTCTTCTCCCATCTGGCAAAAGGTACAGATGTGTGAAAACGCACACCTCCAGTTTCAGCGATAGTTTCTTCCCAGCTGTTATCAGGCAATTGAACCATCCTACCAACAACTAGAGAGCTGTCCTGAACTATTATCTACCTCATTGGAGACCCTCGGACTATCTTTGATTCGACTTTATCTTGTACCAAACGTTATTCCCTTTAACATGTATCTGTACACTGTGGACGGCTCAATTGTAATCATGGATTGTCTTTCCACTGACTGATTAGCACGCAACAAAAGCTTTTCACTGTACCTCAGTACACGTGACAATGAACGAAACTTAAATTCAGAGGGTGGCTTGGCATTTATGAACAAATTGTGGGGTAAGATTGGTTCAGTATATGAAATTTTGATTAGGATCTGTGGAGGCCAATGGATATTTTTAAGGCAGAGATAGATAGATTCTTGATTAGTACGGGTGTCAGAGGTGATGAGGAGAAGGCAGGAGAATGGGGTTAGGATGGAGAGTTAGATCAGCCAGGATTAAACAAGGGAAAAGAGTTGATGGGTCGAATGACCTAATTCTTCTCCTATCACATGAATCTACTTGTCTGAAGTAGGGTTTGTGTAGTCTGAAGAAGGGTTTCGGCCCGAAACGTAGCCTATTTCCTTCGCTCCATAGATGCTGCTGCACCCGCTGAGTTTCTCCAGCATTTTTGTCTACCTTCGATTTTCCAGCATCTGCAGTTCCTTCTTTAACACATGAATCTACTTGCTGTATAAAACACGATGACTCCATGAGAAGTGACCTTACTTGTTCCTAGGTGTGCCAACACATCCAGCCTGGATGAGAAAATGAATATCAAAACAGAAGGCAGTGGAGGCCAAGTCAGTGGATGATTTTAAGGCAGAGCGATATAGTCTTGATTAGTGCAGGTGTCAGGGGATTTGGGGAGAAGGCAGGGAAATGGGATTAAGTGGGAAAGGTAGATCAGCCACGATTGAATGGCAGAGTAGACCTGATGGGCCCAATGGCCTAATTCTGCTCATAACACTTACGAACATGTCTAGGATAGGGTTGTTGGAACAGACCCATAGTAGCAATGAGGTTGGACTGGAGTTGCATTTAGGATGTGTAGAACTACAGGGGACACTAATTGACGTTGGAATTGATGGTGGGATTGGGGCTGGGTAGGAATGAGAGTGTGGTTGGGATGTGGGCGAGATCGCTCAGATATCTGATTACAGAAGCGACTCACCATCCTAGGTCTGATTCACGGTTTTAGTTCAAACGGAGCTGAATTGATGGTTCTTTCCCCCCCCCCCCCCACCGTGTGGACTGGTCTGATCTTCATCATTTAACATCTGCAGAAATCTCACCTGACAGGCCATGAAATGAGCAAACAGCTTTTGATTAGTGACTTCTCACTGAAGCAGCACCTTAAATCTGGCTCGCAAAATACTTTGGGGGGGGGGGGGGTAAGCACGTTTGAAACATGCCGAAATATAGCCTTCAATGCTGACTGGCAAATTCATTGGAAGCTGTTCACGCTGGTCAGATATTGAAGCTCAGCCACACACAGACAGCCTCTGTTCTACAAAACGCTCGTGTGTTCATCCCATTTCCCCTCCAGGCACTGTCTTTGGTTGCAGCTGACAGCCAACCATCCACTCTTGTGAGGGAAGGAACTGCAGATGCTGGTTGTACACGTAGCACAGCAGAAGATTTGCTGCCTTGCAGCGCCAGAGACCCGGGTTCGAGCCTGACCACGGGTGCTGTCTGTAAGGAGTTTGTATGCTCTCCCATTGACCGCTTGGGTTTTCTCCAGGATCATCAGTTTCCTCCCACACTCGAAAGACATACAGGTTTGGAGGTTAATTAGCTTGGTATAAATGTAAATTGTCCCCAGTGCGTGTAGGATAGTGTTAGTGTATGGGGGTTGCAGGTCTGTGCGGACTAGGTGGGCTGAAGGGCCTGTTTCCATGCTGTATCACTAAACTAAACTCCAAAAATAGACACACAATGCTGGAATAACTCAGCGTGACAGGTAGCATCTCTGGAGAGAAGGAACAGGTGACGTTTCGGGTCGAGACTTTCTTCAGACGGAAGATCCACCTCTTCAATTAAAAGATTCCTGGCCCACCTCAACTCCACCAAGGACCTTAAATTAGCCCGCCTCCAGGCCGCTCCCAGCCGCCAACACTCCACCTATTTCCTTCGCTCCATAGATGCTGCTGCACCCCGCTGAGTTTCCCAGCATTTTTGTGTACCTTCAGACTGAGAGTCAGGGGAGAGGGAGCCAAGAGATAAGGAATGGTACGGTGTGAAAATGACAGATCAAAGCAGAAGATAAGGAAATGTAGAATGGTTCATTGTTGGCTGAGGGGAAGGTGACAAGGTGGCATATAATCCGTAAAATTAATCAGGACAGTGAAACCTGTCAGAGAACTGGGGTGGGGGAGGGACGGAGAGGGAGGGAAAGCGAGGATTACTTGAAGTTAGAGAAATCAATATTCACTGCCCAAGTGAAATATGAGGTGCTGTTCAATGGCACAATACTGGAACACAGCACAACCCCCGCTGCTGACTCTACAGGCCTGTTAAGCTGCAGCAAGAAACTATTCTTATGCAAAATATATTCATGTTTTCAAACGGTTAAAATTAAATCTGAAAGATGAAAGGAAAGTGAGAAATGCTGTGAAGGGTGTTAGATGGAAATAGTAATAGTTAGAGAGAGAGAGGTGTAGAAACAAGGAACTGCAGATGCGGGTGTACAAAAGACAAAGTGCCGGAGTAATTCGGCAGATCGGGCAGCATCTGTGGAGAACATGGATAGGTGATATTTCAAGTCAGGACCCTTCTTGTGGACTACATTGCGGATGGATCGATTGTAATCATCTATTATCTTTCCGCTGACTGGTTAGCACGCGACTGTACATTGGTGCACAGGAGAATAAACTCAAACCCAATTCTTCAGACTCTTCAGGTCTGAAGAATGGTCCAGACCTGAAGGGTCACCTATCCATGTTCTCCAGGGAACCTGCCTGATCCACCGAGTTACTCCAGCACTTTGTGTCTTTGTCGGATGGAGAGAGAGGAAGTCAGATGGAGAGAGAGGGGGAAAGAGAGATGAGAGGAACTGAGCAGGTCAGGCAGCATCTGTGATACTCACAGTATCACCGACTGGACAACTGATGGCGGCTGAGGTACAACGGGCGGTTATTTGCTACTCAAAGGGAATCTCTGGAACTCTCTGCCCACAGAGGGTAGTTGACGGCCAGTTCATTGGCTATATTTAAGAGGGAGTTAGATGTGGCCCTTGTGGCTTAAAGGGATCAGGGGGTATGGAGAGAGCAGGTACGGGATACTGAGTTGGATGATCAGCCATGATCATATTGAATGGCGGTGCAGGCTCGAAGGGCCGAATGGCCTACTCCTGCACCTATTTTCTATGTATCTATGTAATACTGGCCTTTATGTTAAAACTTTGAATGCCAATCAAAATGTCCACAGATGTTACAAAAATGAATTAAAACTAATAAAGGAAACACAGATCAGGCAGCAGCTGCTGAAAGAGAATCAATTCATGTTTCGGCGCAGAAACAGGCCCTTCGGCCCTCCAGAGTCCGCACCGACCAACGATCCCCGCACAATAACACTATCCTACACACACTGGGGACAATTTACAATTACAACAAGCCAATTAACCAACAAACCTGTACGGAGTGTGGGAGAAAACCGGAGATCTCAGAGAAAACCCACGCAGGTCACGGAGAGAACGGACGAACTCCGTACAGACAGCACCCGCAGTCAGGATCGAGCCCGGGTCTCCGGCGCTGTCCCTCTGCGGCGATCTAATCTGCGAGTTTAGAAGAGTTTGCCCTCGACTCAAACTCGCAGCATGGTCGACATGTGGTCCTAGGAGGTCCTATGAGGTCACTGCAACTCTCCTTCATACTCGAGGGAAGTTCCCGCATACTCGCAGCCTCAGCTGGGTCGTGGAAACTTTTTCAGCATGTTGAAAAAATGTTCCGCGAGTAAAAATTGGTCGGCATGGTTCTTTTGAACGTAGTGTAGTGGAGTGGGGTCGCTATGTAGTTACAGGCAGTCGAGGGCAGCCGTAGGCAATCTCCATCACTGACTGGGCATTGGCTCATTGGAGTTTTCAGGACCAAGGAAAACCGACCGGTAAGTTAAAAGTGTCTCCACTCCTTTTCCCTCCCCCCCCCATTTCTCTCTCCCCCCCCTTTTTCTCCCTCCCCCCCCCTCACGGCGCTCTCTAAAGGGCTTAATGTTACTGTGCAGCCATCTTTTACCTTCCTCTTCACCACGGATGTGAATTTCGGACAGCGTCCCCGCCCTTGCGATGTGTTTGCGTGTGCGTACGGTCGGTCAATCCAGCTCGCGGTTTCATCGCTGACGGTCGATCCAACTCGAGGTTTTTCAGGCGAGTGCCCTCGAGCTTGAAGGTCGAAGACACTCTTCTGAACTGGCGGATTAGGTGGCCGCAGTGGGGCAGCCCCTTTAGGCAGCAACTCGACCACTGCGCCACCCAATAGTTTTCTGTTTTGTTTCAAAGTTCAAATGCCTTTTTTTTTTTTCCTTAAGTGTGATTGGAGGACCCAGATCACCAGCGCTTTTGCAGAGAGTTGTGGATGTAGCCCAGTCCTTTACACTGACCAGACTCCCCACCATAGACTCCATTCACGCTTCATAGTACCTGGAGAAAGCATCCATCATGTCATAGAATCAGTCAGCAGGGAGTCAGGCCCTTTGGCCCAGCTCATCCATGCCAACCAAGATGCCCCATCTATGCTAGTTCCATTTGCCTGCATTTGTCCGGTACCCCTGTGAACCTTTCCTACCCATGTTCGTGTCCAAAAGTATTTCAAAGATGATACACAAAAAGCTGGAGTAACTCAGCGGGACAGGCAGCATCTCTGGATGGAGGGAATGAATGGGTGACGTTTTGGGTCGAGACCCTTCAAAAGTTTTTCAATGTGGTTATAGTATCAACCTCAACTGCCTCCTCTGGCAGCTCGTCCCATCTACCCACCACCCTTTGCGTACCCAGATTTGAGTAGCGGCTACATCGTCCTAATCACACGCATATACACACCCACCTCTCATGTCAGGCCTCTCACATCTAAATAAATGTAATTCAATCCAACAGTCCTTCCTTGCTGTGGAGAAAGGAACTGCAGATGCCGGTCTACCCCGAAGAAAGACACGTAATGCTGGAGTAACTCTGTGAGTCAGGCAGCATCTCTGGGGTAATAGGATGGGTGACGTTTTGAGTCGGGACCCTCCTTCCTCCCTCCCCTGCCGTGCTCTTGACAATTCTGTCCTCTCAATTCTCCTCATCACGTTCCGTACCAACTTCCATCCCCTCACCTGCCCAGTCCTGCACTGCATCCCGTCACCTCCCCCGTGCAGTTTAAACCCCACCCATGAAGCATGAGCAAAACGTGCTCGAGAGGTTATTAGTTCCCCTCCAGTCCAGGTGCAACCCACGGCCCTTTCTCAAGTCACCTCTGCCCCTAGGTAAGATCACAATGGTCTAGGATCCCGGGTCTCTGGCGCTGTAAAGGGGCTGTCCCACTGCAGCGTCCTAATCTGCGAGTTTAGAAGAGTTTGCCCTCGACTCAAACTCGCAGCATGGTCGACACGTGGTCCTATGAGGTCACTGGAACTCTCCTGCATGCTCGAGGGAAGTTCCCGCATACTCTCGGCCTCAGTTTGGTCGAGGAAACATTTTCAGCATGTTGAAAAATTTTCCGCGAGTAAAAATTGGTCGGCATGGTTCTTTTGAACTCGTAGTGCAGTGGAGTGGGGTCACTATGTAGTTACAGGCAGTCGAGGGCAGCCGTAGGCAATCTCCTTCACTGACCGGGCATTTTAATTGGCTCATTGGAGTTTTCAGGACCAAGGAAAACCGATCCGGTAATTTGCCCGCTAAACTTTATTATAAGTTGTCTGGCTTCTTACGTGTCCCCAGTCCTTCCTTCCCCCCCCCCCCCCCCTCTAAAGGACTTACCGTCCAGCTCACGGTTTCATCACTGACGGTCGATCCAGCTCGAGGTTTTTCAGGCGAGTGTCCTCGAGCTTGAAGGTCGAAGACAGTCGCTGAAAGGTCGCATCAGTGGGACAGTGTTAAGGCAGCAACTCGCCCGCTGCCCCCTAAATAGCAGCATTTTGGGAACATCGAGGGGCAGGTCTGATGGTTCGCTCAGTCTCAGCTGACAACACATCACTGACAATTAACCTCTCCGTGCACAGGTAAAATGGTCAGCACCCCGACCAGCAGATAGCAAAACCATCACCCTGCCACCAGTCTCATGGTATGATATGTGATTATTGGACTGACATTCCTTGTAAGGTTGTCCAGGAATTATTTGTAACCTTGCACCAGGATTGATGCAAAATCCACCCGAGTTCAACATAGGCAACAGGATTGCACGACCACTTAATTTATTTGAGTGAAAAAATAATAATCAGGGGAGCAGCAAATGTGGTAAAACAATAGAGTTCAAGAGAAGTGTTAAATATTTAGTCGAGGAACAAGCCCATTCTGCCCAACATCCACAGTGTGTTTATAACCTGTTCACAAGCTCAAGTTCACAAGTTATAGGAGTAGAATTAGGCCATTCGGCCCATCGAGTCCACTCCGCCATTCAATCTTGGCTGATCTCTGCCTCCTAATCCTATTTTCCTGCCTTCTCCCCATAACCCTCGACACCCATTCTAATCAAGAATCTGCATTAAAAATATCCACTGACTTGGCCCCCACAGCCCTCTGTGGCAATGAGTTCCACAGATTAATTACCCTCCGACTAAAGAAGTTCCTCCTCACCTTCTTTCTAAAAGAGCGCCCTTTAATTCTGAGGCTACGACCTCTGGACCTAGACTCTCCCACCAGTGGAAACATGCTCTGCACATTCACTCTATGCCTTTCATTATTATTTGTTACCACCCAACTATCCCCATTTCATGATTAACAAATCTATATGCTATTTTTCAGCCTGAAGAAGGGTCCCAAGTGGAAACGTCACCTGTCCAAGTTCTCCAGGGATGCTGCCTGACCCGCTGAATTACTCCAGCACTTAGTCTTATTTAAAAAATACCACATATATTTTTTTCCACCGTGGTCTGTCACAAGCCTTCTTAAATAGAAACATAGAAAATAGGTGCAGGAGGAGGCCATTTGGCCCTTCGAGCCAGCACCGCCATTCATTGCGATCTTGGCTGATCGTCCCCAATCAATAACCCGTGCCTGCCTTCTCCCTATATCCCTTGATTCCACTAGCCCCTAGAGCTCTATCTAACTCTCTCTTGAATCCATCCAGTGATTTGGCCTCCACTGCCCTCTGTGGCAGGGAATTCCACAAATTCACAACTCTCTGGGTATAAACGTTTTTTTCCTCACCTCAGTCCTAAATGGCCTCCCGTTTATTCTAAGACTGTGGCCCCTGGTTCTGGATGCATCAGTGGTTTCTCACAATTTGGTGGATGAAAAGATGTTTCCTTAAATTTCCCATGGGATTTAACAGCGACGGCTTGATATTCAATAACTTCATTTCTAGCTTCACCATCAAATGGAAACACTGTCCATCCCATCAACACTTCTATCACGCAAGAGACCTCCATCGGTTCATCGCTTGTCTTCGAAGGAACCAGCCTCTTCCATTGTTCTGATCCTGATAATCTCTTAGCTGGTTTTATTCTACTTGATCAAGCAAATTTCATTCTTTTCTAAAATACAACCAGAAACTGCAAAATGTCAACACAAGGAACTGCAGGTGTCAGTATACACAAAAAAGACAGATTGCTGGAGTAACTCAGCGAGTTTTGACAGCTTAAGTTGATAGGGAACTGTAGATGCTGGTTTACACCGGAGATAGCTGGAGTAACACAGCAGGTCAGGCAGCATCTTTGGAGAAAAGGAATAGGTGGCATTTTGGGTAGAGACTCTTCAGACTGAGAGTCGGGGAATGGGGACACTGGAGGTGTGGGAAGATACAGAACAGAGCAAAGCCTGCAACTGAATGCCTATGTTGGTCCATTGTTCATTTAATATGTGCCTGACTTTCAGTAATCAGCCAATCCGACATTCTGTTCATCGTCCCTATTTAGGTTATCCAAACACGATACAGTTTGTGTTCTCCTCCTCTCAGAGTCTGAAGAAGGGCCTCGACCCGAAACGTCGCCTATTCCATCTCTCCATAGATGCTGCCTCACCCGCTGAGTTTCTCCAGCATTTTGTGTCCACCTTCAATTTTTCCAGCATCTGCAGTTCTTTCTTAAACATACATGTAATGTTCATAAGTGATGGGAGCAGAATTAGGCCATTTGGCCCATCAAGTCTACTCCGCCATTCAATCATGGCTGATCTAACTCTCCCTCCGAACCCCAATCTCCTGCCTTCTCCCCATAACCCACCAACACCCATACTAATCAAGAATCTATCTATCTATCTCTGCCTTAAAAATATCAATTGACAGCCTCCACAGTCTTCTGTGGCAAAGAATTCCACAGATTCACCACCCTCTGACTAAATAAATTCCTCCTCATCTCCTTCCTAAAGGAACATCCTTTAATTCTGAGGCTATGACCTCTAGTCCTAGACTCTCCCACTAGTGGGAACATCCTCTCCACATCCATGTTCTTTGTACCAAGATAGCCTCAGTGTACAGTACTGCAACTGGAGTACAAATGCTCAAGAGGATATCCAGCCTTGTTGAAGTACTCTGCAATGCCCACCTGTATTGATTCACAATCTCTCTCTTAACCACCATTACCTATTTTGTGCTAAATGAAAATTTTATTTTAAATTCAGGAGTCTGAATGATTTATGCAAATAGTGAGCAGCGCTGACCCAGTTCATATCCTTGTGGAATATAATTTCCAAGCTTCCCCCTCCCCCATCTTAATAACTGCATTTAACACCCAATCTATAATTCTTGCAGGTAGACAAAAATGCTGGAGAAACTCAGCGGGTGAGGCAGCATCTATGGAGCAAAGGAAATAGGCAACGTTTCGGGTCGAAACCCAGACACGCTATAATTCTTGCAGCCAGTTTGCAGTCTAGGTTGGAATTTTGTTGCTACTCTCTCTACAAGTTGTGTTTATCAAAGCTGTGATGCATATTCCTGACCCTCATCAAAAAAGGAAAGTTACAAAAGATCACTTCCATTGGACTTGCAACTGAGTGTGGACGTATTGAGTTCTCATGAAGATAGACACAAAATGCTGGAGCAACTCAGTGGGTCAGGCAGCATCTCAGTGGCCGACTCAGTCTGAAGGAGGGTCTCGACCCCAAAAAATCACCAATTACTTTGGTGTAAACCAGCCTCTGCAGTTCCCTCCTGCACGTATTGGGTTCTTGTATTCAACTAACTGCTGACTGATAAGCAGAAAAATACAGATGCTGGAAATCTGAAATAAAACCTAAAAATGCATGAAATGCTCACAGCTCTGCCAACACATGTGGAGAAAGAAATAGAAGTATGGCTCAAGTTCAAAAAATAATATGTCTCGACCCAAAACATTAACCAGACCTTTGACTTTGGTGACATGGTGGTGATGTGGTAGAGTTGCTACCTCACAGCATCAGAGTCTTGGGTTTAACCCTGACTACAGGTGTTGTCTGTTTGGAGTTTCTATGCTCTCCCTGTGACCGTGTTTGCTTTCTCCAGGTGCTTAGATTTCTTCCCACACTCCAAAGATGCATATATTTGTAGGTTAATTGGCTTTGGTAAAAATTGTAAAAATTGCCTCTAGTGTGTAGGATAGAGTTAGTGTACAGGATCGCTGGCCAGCATAGACTTGGTGGGCCAAAGGGCCTGTTTCCACACTGTGTCTCTAAAGTCCAAAGATGCTGCTTGAACGACTGAGTTCTTCCATTAGAAAGAAAAATAAAGCACAGGATGTACTCAGTAGGTCAGAATGATGAAGGGCCCCAACCCAAAATGTTGTCTGTCCATTCTCTCCACGGATGCTACCTGACCTGTTAAATTCCTCTGGCTCTTTGCATTTTGCTCAGGATTCCAGTATCTGAAGTTCACAAGTGACAGGAGCAGAATTAGGCCATTTGGCCCATCAAGTCTACTCTGTCATTCAATTATGGCTGATCTATCTCTCCCTTCTAACCCCATTCTCCTACCTTCTCCTCATAACCCCCGACACTCGTACTAATCAAGTTCTTCCATCAGTTTGATTTTTCCCCTCCAGATTCCAGCACCTGCAGTCTCTTGTTTCCAAGATACTGTAAGATGCTGGCCTTCCCTCACACCAGAGAGCAGAGCTACGAGTCAAATCTCCATTAAGATGCAGTCGATGGAGAAAAGAGGGATTGCCTTGTATAGGGTGGAGCTTGAGAACTACGGCACAGGCGTGAGTGATATGCGGTGGAGGCTTTTACTAATTGCAGCTAACTTGCCCAGAGGAGATGTAAACAAAAGAGGCCCAAATAAACAACGAGAAAGGAAAATACAACAAAAGGGAAGATAGTAAAGCTGGCAATCTCAGATACACATTGGGGATTCTGCTCACAAGGCTTTGATGAACTTTCTGCAGAATTTTCCCATCTTTTTCTGTACGTCTGATAAACTCCTTCAGATTAGTTATGCTGCTTCTATCTGAAGGTCATTTGATCTCAGCGCTACCTGGGACTAGAAAAAAATGCCTTGAGCTGTTGCACAAGAAAAAAAAAATCCCAGACTGAAGCTTAACGGTTCCGATTTGAAACCCAACAATTGTCGCAGAAAGCAATCTGCCTGAAGGATTCCCGTGGGAACGTCGCAAGAACCTTCAAAGAATTGAATATTAATGCCCATACTTAAAGTATTTATGATCAGCATATTTAAGAAATCCAAGAAGATATCTAATTGGGTGAACCGTAGCGAAGTCGGCAGAGGTAGGATTTATATTCCAAAGTGGAGTCATCAGGTCTCATTCAAAGCCTCCATTTACCTCAAGACGTATGAATGGAGTCATTGATAGACAATCATTCCCAATCCCAGCCAGTCATTGGCTCCCCTTCAAATGGCAGAATTATACTATTCGCCCCATTCAATCATAGTTGATCTAGCTTAACCCCATTCTCCTGCCTTCTCCCCATAACCCCCCCGACACTCATACCAATCAATAATCTATATCTCTGCCTTAAAAATACCCAATGACTTGGCCTCCACTGCCATCTGTGACAATGAATTCCACAGATTCACCACCCTCTGACTGAAGAAATTCCTCCTCATCTCCTTCCTAAAGGAACGTCCTTTCATTCAGAGGCTGTGACCTCTGGTCCTAGACTCCCACTAGTGGAAACATCCTCTCCACATCCACTCTATCCAGGCCTTTCACTAAGTTTCAATGAGGTTGCTCTGGTCAGAGTTTTACTATTCGCCTTATCAAGCCTGGCTTGTGGCTTTGGGGAATGAGCTAGGGTTGAGGGAGGGGGAATGACACCGTTCACTGCTACCCACTCCAACAGCCATAAGAAGCCCTCCTTGTTGCTCTACCATTCAATAACATCACAACCCATCTTCTAACTCAGGCCCACTTCCCATGCATGGAACCCACACCGCTGGATTGCATCAATAACAATAATCTATCATTCCCTCTTTGACTTCTAAAGAGAATCCTAAAGATTCATTACCTTCCGGGTGAAGCCATTCTTCTCACTTCAGTCTTGAATGGCCCAGCCCGTATTTATGGACAGAAACCCTTGGTTTTAGATACCTCAGTCGGGAGAACCCTCTCTGCCTGCCTCGCTCCAGAATATGTTGTACATTTCATGTGGACGATTTCTCATTCTTCTAAACCCCAGAGAGGATAGATCCTAAATGTTTAATCTCTCCTTAATGGGCCTGTCCCACTTAGGCGATTTTTCAGGCGACTGTTAAGTCCCCGGCAGTCGCCTGAAAAACTGGCAACTGGAATGGCGACTGTCAGAGTGGAACACACACACACATCGCTTCCTCCACCAGCCCGTTATGCAGGCGGGGAACAGGGCAAGCGGGGGGGGAGCGCTGTCTGAGTGAAATTCACACGGTGCAAAGCCAAGGTGATACAGACACACACCGCGATGAACAGGAAGATTGGCGCTGTAATTAAGACGGCTTAAGCACAGTGTACGGTAAGTCCTTTAAAAGAGGGAGAAGGGGAGAGAAGGGGGGGGGAGAAGGTGGGGAGACAACGTTTAAGAAGCCAGAGATACACGGCTGTGAAGCTCGGCGGACATTTAACATTACTGGTCGGTAATCCTTGGTTCTGAAAACTACTGCTTACTTTTTTTTCCCCCCCAATGAGCCAATGAAATTCACCGGTCAGCGCCAGCTACAACCTACGAGAACCTTCGACCTCCTGGCAACCCACTAGGACCTCCTGGCGACCCACCTACAACACGAGAATTCTCGCTACTCTGCGTGGCGGCTTCATTCCAAGTCGCCGCTAATGTTTCAACATGTTGAAAAATTCGCGGCCACCATACTGAGGCCTCGACTAGTTCCCAGAATGCGGGAAGTCCTCACGACCACGAAGGCGACTCCCCGGCAACCCGCCACAAACATGTGGCGACTACAGAGTCTCCTGCAGTCGCCTAAAAAGTCGCCCAAGTGGGACAGGCCCATAACTTCCTCATCCAAGGACACCCTGAATGTTTTTTTTCCCAGTGTCCCATTGATGTTACACAAACCCTTCCTATCTTTCTTTTAATCAGTTGTATGATCCTCCCTGTCACCACTGACTTGTTATTTTCATTGATGAAGATTGGGTTTGCGCACAAAAAAAACCCAGCAGGTGAATCCCATGTGAAAACAGATTCAGAAAGCAGAGTCTACGACTGATATCTCCCAGCAAATTCCTGCTCCAATCTTTTGTTCCTTTCCAGCACATCCCCAGGGAACGAGCAGAGGCAGAGATTAAGTTGTTGGAAAGGAGCATTATTTACCGAGAGTGGTTTATCAGATACAGACAGTGTGTGATCGCCTGATGGCTCCAGCGCAGATAAAACTGTCAGAGCTCACGCGATTGTATCCTCCCTCTCACTGCCTGGAAGGTTAACCAGCTCGGACAATTGCAGAGAAAAACGCAAGGAACTGCAGCTGCAGGAGCCTTGAGCAAAAAAAAAAAAAAAGTGCTGGACTAACTCAGTGGGTCAGCCAGCAACTCTGAAGAACATGGAGCCCGAGGAAAGGTCCCAACCTGAAATGGAGAAACAAAGAACTGCAGATGCTGGATCATAAACAAAAGGACACAAACTGCTGGAATAACTCTGCAGGTCAGGTCAGGCCACGTCTCTAGAGAATGTGGATAGGTGAAGTTTCGGGTCAAGACCCTTCTTCAGACTGATGTTTCAGGTCAAGGGCCTTCTTCTATCTGAAGAAGTATTTTGACCTGAAACGTCACTTATCCATGTTCCCCAGAGATACTGCTTGACCCACAGAGTTACTCCAGCACTTGTGTCCCAAACTGAAATGCCACCCATCCCATGATTTCTCAGAGATGCTGCCTGACCAGTTGAGGTACTTCAGCATTTTATGTCTTTTGTTTCCGAAAAGCCAATGTTTGACGTTGCATTTGCTGTTGGACTGGTGCTGTAACAGCAAGCTCAGTCATAGAGAGTGACTGTGGGGGGGGGGGGGGACTACAAACCTCTGGGATAGACAGTGCACACTGGGATAGATTCTACACCTCCTACAATGTTGCAGCTCGAAGAGCCGCTGCCCCACAATTCCAGTGGATCAAGTTCAATCCTGCCCTTGGGTGCTGTCTGTCGTGGAGTTTGCATGTTCTCCCTGGGGCCATGTAGGAATCTCCCCTGGGTAGGAATCTCCCCCGACTGCTCTGATTTCCTCCTACAACGCAGAGGACTGTAAATTGTCCCTCGTGTGTTTACTTTAGTTTAGAGATACAGCACGGAAACAGGCCCTTCGGCCCACCGGGTCCGCGCCGACCAGCGATCCCTGCACATTGACACCATCCTACACCCACTAGGGACAATTTTTTTCATTTAGCAAGCCAATTAACCTACAAACCTGTACCTCTTTGGAGTGTGAGAGGAGACCGAAGATCTCGGAGAAAACCCACGCAGATCACGGGAAGAACGTACAAAGTCTGTACAGACAGCACCCGTAGTTGGGATCGAACCCGAGAATGAAGAAAGAATAAAATTATTAAAAGGATTAGTGCAAATGGATGTTTGATTGGTGATGTGGACAGAGTGAGCCAAAGGGCCTGTTTTTCTGCTCCATCAACAACTCATTGATTTAATTATATCCCTAGGATAGACTTAACCCCGACACTGACTGTGCATCCATTTACACAGTGTTACATGGGGAAGAACAACAGATGGGCTGTGTAGGAAGGAACTGCAGATGCTGGTTTACACTGAAGATCGACACAAAATGCTGGAGTAACTCAGCGGGACAGACGGCATCTCTGCAGAGAAGGAATGGGTGACGTTTCGGGTCGAGCCCCTTCTTCAGAAGGGTTGTATTCGATAATTTCTGAAGGCACAACAAGATGGGTGATTCATTGGGAAGTCATTGGGATTCATTCCATGCCAATGTGGGAAGTTTGGGAAGAGATTGGAGCCTCTGGCTGGAGAGATGCTACAAGACTGGAGGGTGGAGAATGTAGTGCCCTTATTCAAGAAGGGCTGCATGGGCACTAATAACCGGTGAGCTTAACATCAGAGGTGGGAAAGTTAGAGGGGATTCTGAAGGACATGATCTACCAGCATTTATCAAGGCAAGGACTGATTATGAATAGTCAGGAAAAACATGTTTGTGAGAAATTGTCACACAAATTGGATTGAGGTTTTTTTTTGGACAAAAATTCACCAGAATGTTACTGGACCGAGAGACTTCGAGTGATAAGGGGACACTAGTAGGCTGTACTTCTTCCCCTGAAACATAGGCGTTTGAGCAGTAATAGGTTTATAAAATTACAAGGCACAAGACAAGATGAAAGGTCTTTTCATCCAGGGTAGGGGTCTAAAATGAAAGGGCATAGATTTAAGGAGAGAGAGGAAATTTAAAAGAGACCCAAGGGGGAACTTTTTCTCACCAACTCAGAGGATGGTGGGTGTATGGAATGAGCTGCCCAAGGAAGTTGCAGAAGTGAAGTCTTTTTTTTTTTTTAAATGGAGGCAAATGGGACTTGCTCAGGTAGCCAACATGGACTTCACGGACAAGATGGGCTGAAGGGCCTGTTTCCATGCTGCATTAGTCTCAGACTACAAGCAATCCCATGGAGTGGACTATAAACCAGGCACATGTTCAAACCTCACCATGGTCACTGTGGAATTTAAATGCAGCTCATTAAATGAGCTTAATTAAACAAACATGTACGGTAAATACTATTAGTAGATAAGCCAGTCTTGGTCATCATGAAGCTGCCAAACTGTTGTAAAACACATCTGGTTCACATCCATCAAGGGACGGAGTCTGCGGCCTGTTCCAGGTCAGGCCGGGCTACTGGAGGCTTCCAGCAACAAGATGGCTCCGATGTTCTCTGCAAGTGCCACAGCAAAAATGAAGAGGGGAAGAGCAACATGGTAACTCGGCCCCATCGTCAAGGCCAATAAGGAAGGTGGAGTAAATGCTGGCCAGCCCAGACAATTTCCAGATCCTGTATCTATGAATGAGGATAGATCTATGTGCTGCCAAGTTATAGATGATGTGGGCTTTGGACTTTAGAGATGCAGCACGGAAACAGGCCCTTCGGCCCACCGGGTCCATGCAGACCAGCGATCATCCTGTACGCTACCACTATCCTACACACTAGAGCCAAATTACAACTTTTACAGAAGTCACTTTACCTACAAACTGTATGTCTTTGGAGTGTGGGAGGAGGCCGGAGTTCCCAGAGAAAACCCACGGCGTTACAGAGAGAATGAACAAACTCCATACAGACAGCACCTGTACGGAGTTGAGGCATACTCAACCTCAGTGAAGTACCGGGTTTCTGGGTGTGCGCATCTCTGAAGAGATGTCCTGGGCCAAGCACATTGATGCCATTACAAAGCTAACCCATCACCACCTCTACATCCTTAGAACATTGGGGGGAGATTTGGCACGTTGACAAATACTCCTGAACTTCTACAGGTGGACGGTAGAGAGCATATCAACAGGTTGCATCACGACCTGGTTCGGCAACTCAAACACCCAGAACTGAAGAAGAATGTAGAGGTGTAAACGCTGCCCGATCCATCACAGCTACCGACCTCCCCAGCATTGAAGGGATATATAGGAGGCAATGCCACAAAATGGCTGCCAATATCAAAGAACCACATCACCCTGGCCGCACTTTCATTTCACTCCTACCATTGGGAGAAGGTACAAGTCTGAAATCCATGAACACCAGGTTCACAAATGGCTTCTTCGCCACAACCATAGGCTTTGGAATACAACACTGACCTCAAATATGAACTTCAATGTACCAAAGGTGTTTTTGTGCACTAGTATTGTGGTTATTGATTTTGTATATGTTTTGTTAGATGATACGTTATCCATGTGTATTGTGTTTCCCTGCGTCGGCCTGTTATGCTTCTGCAAGTAAGAATTTCATTGCTCCATTGTCAGTACAGATGACAAGTTAAATATTCTTGACTCATGACTGCACAGTTTGTGCCAGCTAAGCTGGAAATGAGCAGCTTCAGAATATGGAACCTCATGGAAATAAAGAATAATTTAATTTAAAAAAGCCAATTAGAGAACCCTTGGCACTTTGGAATCTTTGGTTGTACGGCCAAGAATTTTATTGGGTATTAATTTGAGGAATGCACGATCACTGGGAATTTTACATAACCTGGTTACCATGGTGATGTTCTAATCTAAGGATCACACTGAAAACAATGTTTTCATGCTGCCATACACTGCGGTTGGCTCCGCTTTAATTCCTGGCTTCAGTGTCCTACCTCTCTCACCATGGGAGACTATTGGCTCACTAAGTCTCCGCTAGTTCTCTAATCCATAACATCCTTCACTTCACTGCATCCTCACTACTGTTACTCGGAAACAATGTTTAGTTTCAGAGTAACAGTAGCGACACATTTACCAAACCAATTAACCTGCAAACCTGTATATCTTTGAAGTGTGGGAGGAAACAGAAGATCTCGGAGAAAACCAACACGGTCACGGGGAGAACCTGCAAACTCCGTACAGACAGCACCCGTAGTGATCAGCCACACATTCCCCTGTCCCTTCTCACTGTTCTTACCCTCACTAGCAGATGGTACTGGGAGCAACCCAGAGATTACTTCCAGAGGTCCTGTTTTTGAATCTTTGACCCATTCTCCACATTCACTCTGCAGGACCTCATCCCTTTTCCAACTTGTGCCGTTTGTGCCAACATGCACAGCTTCCAGCTGCTCATCCTTCCCCTTGAGGATGTTCTGCAACCACTCCAAGACATCCTGGACCCTGGCACCAGGGAGGCAACATACCATCTTGGAGATAGACACAAGTGTCTTGTGTCTATCTTTGATTTAAACCAGCATCTGCAGTTCTTTCCTGCACCATCTTGGACTCTCATTTGTTTCCACAGAATCTCTTGTCTCTTCCTAACTAGCAAGTCCCCAATCATTATCGCTCTGCCTCACTTCACCCTTGCCTGCTGTGTCAGAGCCAAGCCCAACCAGGAGACCTGACTGCAGCCGCATGTCTCCCCTGCCAAGTCATCTCCCACCACCAGTAACCAGCGGGACATACCTGTTGTCCAGGAGAACAGCCACAGGTCATTCCTGCACTCTCTGCCCATTCCCTCTTTATACACCGTGACCAAAGAGCAGCAGCCACTCCACGATGCTAACTGCCTTCAGCTGCTCAACTCAACCTGACCTAGTTAACTGCGTGGGCTTTTCTTAAAGTCCCACTTATCTGCTCCTGCTTTCCATTCCTCCAAATGTGTGTGTGTGTGTGTGTGTGTGTGAGTGAAAATGTGCGGATGAATGTGTGTTTCTATCTGTGAGTGTGTGTGTATCTATGTTCATGTTATAGGAGCAGAATTAGGCCATTCGGCCCATCACGTCTACTCTGCCATTCAATCATGGCTGGTCTATCCTTCCCTCTCAACCCCATTCTCCTGCCTTCTCCCCATAAACCCGACACCCTGCGTGTGTGTGTGTATATCTGTGTGTGTATATCTGCATGTATGTGTATATCTGTGTGTATCTGTGTGTGTATACATGTGTGTGTGTATATCTGCGTGTGTGTGTATATCTGCGTGTGTGTGTGTGTATATCTGCGTGTGTGTGTATATCTGCGTGTGTGTGTGTATAACTGCGTGTGTGTATATCTGCGTGTGTGTGTGTATACCTGTGTGTGTGTATATCTGCGTGTGTGTGTATATCTGTGTGTGTGTGTGTATATCTGTGTGTGTGTGTGTATACCTGTGTGTGTGTATATCTGCGTGTGTATATCTGCGTGTGTGTACGTCTGTGTGTCTGTATATCTGTGTGTGTGTGTGTCCATCCCTATGTGTGTACATGTGGTCGGTGTGTACATTGGGGCCTCCTCCCCAATCTTGGATACCGTGGTTATTGGGCAAGACCTCGCTCAGTTCAGACTGTGTGGCCGTGGGTGTATAACGTCCCCTCTGTGGGAGTAAACCACGCACAACCACATGGACATGTTGGAGAGGGGTGGGCAGTGGTGGGGCAAGGGCAGGGGTAAGGTGTGGTAGTAATCCACGCAGTACAAGAGGGTTCAGAGATGAAGGCAGAGATGAATCAGCACTGGCAGCAAAGGAGACTTGCAGGTTGTTGATGACTTGTCTGACAAGAGATGAGAGAGATCTACTTTGGTGCATTTGGAGGGGTGGGGGTGCGGGAAGGAGTGAGGTCACCAAGACTGTGGGTACGTATTTCACGTGCCTTGCTGACCCTTTCAGAATTAAAGGCCGTTCTTTGAGGAAGGAGATGAGGAGAAATTTCTTTGGCCACAGGGTGGTGAATCTGTGGAATTCTTTCCCACAGAAGGCCAGTGGATATTTTTAATGCAGAGATAGATAGATTCTTGATTAGTACAGGTGTCAGAGGTTATGGGAAGAAGGCAGGAGAATAGGGTTAGGAGGGTGGGATAGATCAGCCATGATTGAATGGCAGAGTAAACTTGATGGGCCGAATGGCCTAATTCTACTCCTATTCCTTATGACCATATGACCCCACACTCCGGTGGTGAGGTGTGATGGTCCAATGGTCCTACCAGTGCCCAAAGTCCCAATGTCGGAGGTCCCGGGACCTCCTGATCCAAGTTCCCTGGTGATGCTGACATTAGGAATACTGCACATGGAACATTGTCATCCCATACATCCCTGACTGGGAAGTTGTAACTAATTTGTAAGGGAGACTACCACCAGGTTTGCTGAATTCACCAGGTGACACAAATAGACCCGGAATCAGACATTTTGCTGCTTTCTTGGAAAGGGCAAATCTTTGGAAACTCAATAGCATTATACTGAATAAAAGTAATTGTGTCCACTTGAGCTTCCAGGCATTTACTGGTGCTGTGAACTCCCAGTACTATTGGAGTTTCCAGAGGGCAGAGATTGTTCCTTGGTCATCCTTCTTTTTTGTATCACTAGCTCTAACCCTGTTACACACTGGGGCTGCTGGAAATGGGAATCCCCGCTGGGATTTGGTCAGGCTGCTGGGAATGGGAATGGGATTGGGAATATCTGCTTTGAGGGGCTATTGCAAAAGGCAAGGTTGTCGGGAATGGGGAGGCTGACATGCAGCAGGGGGTTGTGGACCATTTACCACAGTTAAAACTCGCAGGTCAATGGGACTTGAGGATATGTGTAGGATGGAACTGCAGATGCTGGTTTACCCATAGACACAAGATGCTGGAGTCAATCAGGCAGCATCTTTGGATAGAAGGAATGGGTGACGTTTCGTGTCGAGACCCTTCTTTTAGGATATACTAGCCATAGTGCTGGATTGGAGAGGTTAAACTTTAACCCTGGACTATTGCCAGAGGCTCTTACACTGGTCAACACTTCATCATGTTGTTGTCCATCAGAGTTTACACTTCGAGCATACAACAGCGTCGTGGTTAAGTTATGAGCAGTCAGATTCTTCAACATGAACTCAGTGGCATGAGTTCAAATCCCTCTAAAGTAGCTGGTTAAGTTAAAGTCCAATAAGTAAAATCTGACGTTAAAAGTAAAAATGTCCCATTTGCGTAATGCTCATAAAAATATTTGTTTCTCTCTTTTTCCTCTTTCTCTCTTTCTTTCTTTCCTAGGGTCTATTTCTTAACTCTTTTTCTTTTGTTTTTATTTTTGCTCTTATAGGGTCTTTGTCCTTTTTTGTTGTCACATTTCCTACACTTCCACTTTTTCCTTCACTTTCTTCTTTCTTTCAATCTTTTCCTTTTCTAGTGTAAAAAATAAATGGAGTACATTAATTGTAAGAAGATATAAATGACAAGTACTAATGTATGTGGTTGTAATGTAATGTACTTCTAATAAAATACAAATAAAAAAAATAAAAAAAGTAAAAGTTGGTCCATAAAATGGTGGCAGTAATCATAGAACTGCTACATTTTGTCAATGCCAGTTCACTTGACTAATGATCTTCAGGGAAGGACATCTACCATCCTTTAGTGGTCTGGCCTGTACATGACTCCAGACACACCTGTGTTGTTGACTCTTAATCTCGTTAGTTTAGTACCATTGCATCTGCATCCCCAATACAGTGGAAGCAGGGACATGAATGTCAAGGGCAAGGCTGGGCTGTTTGCAACAATCATTCACCAGAGGTGGAGTTTGGATGATCCACCTTGGCCTCCTATCCACGTCCTCACCTTCACAGAAGCCACTCTTCAGCATATGTGTTTCACTCCATGTGAAGCCTGGTTCAGCAACTTGAATGCCTAGGAGTGAAGAAGACTGCAAAAAGTTGTGAGCACTGCCCAGTCCGACCTGCCCACCATCAAAGGGATTTACCGGAGTCGCTGCCTCCAAAGAGCAGCCAGCATCATCAGAGACCCACACCACCCTGGCCCCATGCTTCTTTCACCCCTGCCATTGGGAAGAAGGTACAGGAGCCTGAGAACTGTAACGTCCAGGTTCAGGAACAGTTTCTTCCCGACAGCCATTAGGCTTTAAACACTATAACAAATAAACTCTGAACTACATAGACTTTTATTGTTATTATTGCACTATATTGGTTTGCTTGCCTTTTATCTGTACGTATGCGTGGGTGTGCGTGTATATTCACACACTGAACTTTCTTTTCACATTAATTATATTGTTCACAGTGTACTATGTTTACATGTTCTCTTGTGCTGCTGCAAGTCAGAATTTCATGGTCCTATCTGGGAAATATGACAATAAAACACTCTTGACTCTTGAGGTGTTGAGATCTGAAAACATTCTGCTGCATTGCAGATTGTCTGGTCTTACAGACCAGCCATGCCTCTGGTTAAGATGTTCCATTACAATGACTCTGGCAAGGTGGAAAATTGCCCAGGTATGTCCTGCTTACGAAAAAGCAAGGGAAAGCCATTCTAGCAAATTGGCATCTGTTAATCTGCTAAAAATGACGGAAACCATGATCAAGCAGCATTTATTCATCCCTAGTCTACGCATTGATGGTCAGTTTGGGTTATGCCACATCTTCCCAGCTCCAATCCTATCAAAGCCTTGGTTCAATCATGGAGAGAAGAGGTGATTGTCTTCGGTATCAAGGCAGCATTTAACCAAGTGCAGCATGTAAAAAGTAAAGAGTGGGGAAAAACAGACAAAATGTGTAAGAAGGAACTGCGGATGCTGGTTTACATTGAAGATAGACACCAAATGCTGGAGTAACTCAGTGGGACAGGCAGCATCTCTGGAGAGAAGGAATAGGTGAGGTTTAGGGTCGAGACCCTTCTTCGGACTAAGGCTGACCCTCAGTTTGAAGAAAGGACTCGACCAGAAACGTCACCTATTGCTTTTCTCCAGAGATGTTGCTTGACCCATTGAGTTACTTTAGCGTTTTTGTGTCTATCTAAGACTGGGGGAAGACTGGCTGGAATTGAAGGCCAATCCCAAGCACCAGTGCCCGAGGCCCAACCACCTTCAGCTCTTTCATCGCTTCGTCGATGATCCTCCTTCCACTATAAGGCTGGAAGTTCACTAACATTTGCATCGTTCAATTGCTTTCCTCAGAACATGATGCAGTCATAAGGTCATAAGGAATAGGAGTAGAATTAGGCCATTTGGCCCATCAAGTCTACTCCGCCATTCAATCATGGCCGATCTACCTCTCCCTCCTAACCCTATTCTCCTGCCTGCTCCCCCTAACCTCTGACATCTGTCCTTACCTACAAAACATCGCCCATTCCTTCTCTCCAGAAATAATGCCTCACCCGCTGAGTCACTCCAGCATTTTGTGTCTACCTTCGATTTTACCAGCATCTGCAGTTCTTTCTTACACATGGAGTAGACCGCGTTCAGGCCTGTGTTTGGTAAACATCAACTAACAGCTATGCTATTCAAGTGACTATCCCCAACAGCCATCTCCCCGTGACTTTCAATAACTTTACCAGAATCTCCGGTTACCATTGACCAAAAACGTAATGAGAGCTTTTGCAATAATTACTGTAAAGTAATTGAGTACCTTGCTGGTGGCCGCTGACTTCTCAAAGATGCTCCAATCCAGGATTGTGGTAGAAAATCCTCCACCTACCTCGATGAGTAAAACATCATCCAGGCCAATGTAGCCCACTTGTTTGGCAATCCATCCACCATCCTTTTCATGACTTTCCCTCACCTCACTGTGAGATGATGCGCTTTGCAGGGGTCAAACATGAACAGGACATACTGTACACCATGAATGGCGGGACCATAGGCAGTTTTGACAATCCTGAGAATGGGTTACAAGTGCAAAGATCTCTGGAGGTACAAAGGTGGAGAAGAGGGCATCAGGTTCCCGTGCTTTCATTAAGGGGGTGTCGAATGGTGACAGCAGGAAGATTATGATGCAACAATCATGGACACATGGTCAGGAGACACACAAACACACACACACACACACACACACACACACACACAAACACACACACACACACACACACACACACACACACACACTGTGTACACCACACAATAGGAGAGATGTGATGGTGTTGGTCAAGGTGCAAGGAGATTCACCAGGATGCTGCCTGAGATGGAACACTTCACAAGTTATAGTAGTAGAATTAGGCCATTCGGCCCATCGAGTCATTCAATCATCCCCTCCACTTCCTTTCTAATAGAACGCTCTTTAATTCTGAGGCTATGACCTTTGGTCCTGGACTCTCCCACCAGTGGAAACATCCTTTCCACATCCACTCTATCTATGCCTTCAGTTAGGAGGAGAGAATGCATTTTGTTTCTCTTATTGCAGAGGGAGGGAGGAGCTGATAGTATGGTAGTTCGGTAGAAAGTACAGAACCATTCCCTTTGGCAGAGATGTCTAAGACCAGAAGGCATATGGCGAGGAGTACATGTCTAGGGAGGATCTGTGGCAGAACTATTGTCATCCTGAGTTGGAGACTGGATTGCACTGCCTGAGAAGGTGAAGTGAGATTCCCACAAAATGTCAACAAGCATCTGTATGACACCTGAATTGCCAGGACACAATAGGTTAAGGGACCAAGTGCGAGCAAAAGGGATTAATATAGACAGGGGCTGTGGGGACCTGTTTCTGTGCTGCACAACCAGCTAATTCTATGCCCATGGCACATAGTGGATGCAAGGAGGACCACCACGAAAAATGCATGATCCATGCACGGGCTACTCTGACATCAGCCCACCATCTCTTCCCCAAACGCCCTGGTCCTCTGCAACCAGGAAGGAGTTTCAAGTGCATGGGGACATTCCCTCTCGCTCCCCCTCCAAGTCAGCCACCATTCTGACTGGGAAAACTGATGTTGTTCCTTCATCGTTGACACCAATAAATCCTGGACCAATACCTTCACCTCACGCACACTGCAGAGGTTTACAAAGACAACTCATGCCCACCTCCCCAAGGCCAATCAAGGACGATGGAAATGTCTGAGGAAAATGCAGAATCAAAGAGGCTCCGTCAAGTTTTTCAATAGTTTTTAATTTGTACACCATGGGTTCCACCAGGTTGTGTGATGAATGGGGACCTGATCAGCTGTTTCAGTCACATGAACTCTGACACGGCATCAGTGAGGTGTGTGACCTCTGGTTTGCACAGGGCACCTTGCCTTGTGTGTGGGCTGTGTGGTGGACGGGGGTGGTGGAGGGGGCAGTGGGGAGGGGGCAGTGGGGACTGGGAGGGCAGCTGAGGGGAGGGGGTGGGGGTGCACGGGGCGTGCCGTCATTTCACCACTCGGAGTCTCGGTGCTGGAGTGGCGTCGCGTTATTCCCATGACCAAGCCATGCTACATTAGAAATGCACGACCTCCTTGTTGCCTCCCATTGCAGTCCCTTGCGGCATATCCAGCAGTGCATACTTGGACTCATTCTTAATTGTACTCGAGCTAGAGTTGAGGGGCGACTTAGAGAGAGAGAGATATAGAGATAGATAGATAGATAGATAGAGAGAGAGAGAGAGAGAGAGAGAGATAAAAGGATAGAAATAGAAAGATACAGAGAGATGATATAGAGATAGAGAAGATAGATAGATAGATAGACAGACAGACAGACAGACAGACAGATAAAGAGAGAGAGAGAGAGATACAGAGAGAGAGAGATACAGAGAGAGAGATACAGAGAGAGAGATACAGAGAGAGAGACAGAGATAGAGAGAGAGATAGAAAGAGAGATAGAAAGAGAGAGAGAGAGAGAGAGAGAGAGAGAGCTATCCGTTAGCAGCCAGAGCTGGGAATCCATCACTGAGATGGTGTGGGAAGGTTCAGCACTCTTACTCCCTGTCACTCCAGCCACTGCCCCCAAAACGACACTGGCCAACAGCGGGGGCTCACAGCTGGAATTGGCTGACCAAGGGCAACAGCTGGGATCAGGTGGAGCACTGTGTGAGCAAAGGGCAACACTGGAGCCCACAGCCGCAGCACTGGTGACCAAGGGCATTGACTGGTTCACAGCTGGAACTCCTGGTCGCCAAGGACAACAGCTGGGACGGGGTGTCCAGGGGCAAGAGCTGGTTCACAACTGGAGCACCTGGTGACCAAATGGGGACAGGGTCAGGTTGGTGTGACACGGGGGGGGTTTGCAGAGTCAACAGCGGGAAGATGTTGCTGCTACTCTGGTGTCAGCAGTCCCCACACTGTGGAGCCCGGGCTCAACCGCACGGCACAGAACACGCGTCTGCGTTAGAAATGTGTTCATCCAGACTCAATGGTTAGTTGCCTTCTGCTTCCAGCTACACAACGTGCATGCAGCTTCGAAACATAGAAAATAGGTGCAAGAGTGGGCCATTCGGCCCTTTGATACAGCACCGCCATTCAATATGACCATGGCTGGTCATCCAAAATCAGTACCCCGTTCCTGCTTTCTCCCCATATCCCTCGATTCCATTAGCCCTAAGAGCTAAGTCTAACTCTCTCTTGAATCGCTTGCCACGGACGGTGTCTGGTCCGAAACCCTCGCGCCCGGTAAGTGTGTTATCTCTCCCCCCCGTGCCCTTGCACGTTCCAAACCTTGCACCCCTTGGCTGTGCCAGTGGCAATACCCAGGTCCGCGCTCGGTCCAGAGAGTGAGGCTGTGCCAGTGGTGTAGGTGCTGGGAGTTAATCTGGTGAAACACAGCACGTCCCAATATACACCCACTGCAGACAATAGGCACTAAGATCTTCACCAGAAATAAAGAAACGTTATCTGATAAAACAATACAAAATAGTTTCCATAAACCACTATGGGGGCAACAGACTATTTGGTTTCTAATTAAATGCTTTAAATAAATGCATATAAATAATTTTCCTCTTGTCATACTCTTCCCTTTTCCCAGGTTCACAATGCAATGAAGGTACAGCTAGCAGAATGTCACTTTCCCAGGTCATAGTCTCTACATTGTTCCTTCTTCAGCAGAAATGGTACCTCCTCTGCTGAGGCCACAGGCAGAAAATCCGTGTTCTCTCCAGCTTGCTCCTCGCACTCGTTGATCAGTTCATAGTCCTCGGGCTTGCGGCCGGCCAGAGCCAGCAGCTGGATCTGCCGCTGCACCGTCTGTAGGAGCATCTCCACTTGCTGGCCGTCCGCTGCACGGAGCGGGGTGTTGGGGGCACTGGCGCTGGTCAGCTCGGCCGGGAAGGAGCAGGGAGAGGTGTCGGCTCGGTCCCCGTCCCGGCTCTCCGCCTGCACCCGCACGCAGACCCTCTCCCCCATCAGCGGGGTGACGGGCACCGAGGCTGCCCAGCACTGCGCCGGCCTGCCCCTGTCTCGCAGCTCCAGCGGGCACAGCTGCACCGGGCGGTGGAAGGCTTCGGGCCGAGCCTCACCGGGACTCTCCGGGCAATGACGGCCGACGGCTGCAGCTCTACAGGGGAAACAGCAACCAGCGCACACAATCAGAACAGGCAAAGGGGCTGCACAACATTAAGGACACACACACACACACACACATACTTACAGACACGCAAACACACACGCACACACGGTGCATACACTGCACACACACGCAGTGCACACACACACACACACACACATGGTGCATACACTGCACACACACGCAGTGCACACACACACACATACTTACAGACACGCAAACACACACACACACACATGGTGCATACACTGCACACACGCAATGCACACACACACATACATACACACACGCAGTGCACACACACACGCACACACACATACGCACACACACACACACACACACACACACACACACACGCAGTGCACACACACATACACAGTGCACACACATACACACACACACGCTGTGCACACACACACACACGCAGTGCACACACACACACGCAGTGCACACACATACGCACACAGTGCACACACACACACGCAGTGCACACACACACACACATGCAGTGCACACACACACACACACACACACGCAGTGCACACACACACACGCAGTGGACACACACACGCACACACACACACATACACACACAGGCACACGCACACGCAGTGCACACACACACGCACACACACACACACACACGCACACACGCAGTGCACACACACACACACACAGTGTGCACACTGACACACACACATATATACTGTATATACACACACTTACTTACATACCCACACTCACACCCACCCTCACAGACACATCCACACATACATTAACATATACCCACACTGCACATATACACACACACACTTGCACCAATATACACACTCTTACATGTATATATAAACACATGCACTTACACACACCCTCACACAGAGCACACAAATACACACACAAATACACACACATATACATACACACATACTTACTCACACACGCATGCAGAGTTCATACACACACACACACACACTCACACCACACATATATACACATAAACAAATACACACACTCACATACATGCAGACGCACACAATTATTTGTGTAGACATACACAGAAAGGCATGTGCATGTACTTTTGCGCACATGCGGGTGTACACATTTTTGCACACTCCAGCTTACTCAATCCCCACACACACACATGCTACTTCTCTATAAACATACACTCATATACACTGATGTGGCACAAAGACACACAGTGCACGTCTACACATGTCAACATTTACAGACTCACGTATGCACGGACTGGACTCCCCTACCGTTTTCTGTCCAGCAAGTCATTGGCTGATGGAGGTTGCTCTTGCATCGGGCTGCTTGTGCTGGGCGACTTTGAGACTTGTCCTCCACCAAGTGAACTCGGGGAACCATGAAGTAGCGGAGGCGAGGGGCGAGGGCTGACCCTCGACGACATCCTGCCCAGCTGCCTCGGGCTCAGCGAGGAGGAAGGGCAATACCTGTTGGCCAGTGAGATTGTTACAGTGGTCACAAGGTTACTCCACACTGAGACAAGGGAGTGATCCTGGCTCCAAACTCTGGCATAAAGAGGAACGGCGGGTGTACGGAGAGTGTGAGGCCCACCCCTCTCATGATCTCCCCTACACACCACTATGGGCTTTATTGCTCATTCGGTTTCAATCTGTGATCTACCCCTTGTGACAACTTGCTCTGACAAGTGTGGCCTGGCCACTCCCTCTTCACCCCTCTCCCATCAGGCAAAAGGTATAGAAGTGTGAAAAAGCACACCTCCAGATTCAGGGACATTTTGTTATCAGGCAACTGAATCATCCAACTACAACCAGAGAGCCATGCTGAACTACTATCTACCTCCATCGTGACCCTTGGACTATCCTTGATCGGACGTTACTGGCTTTACCTTGCACTAAATGTTATTCCCTCATCATGTATCTATGGACTGTAAATGGCTCGATTATGATCACGCATAGTCTTAAAAACATAGAAAAATAGGTGCAGGAGTCGGCCATTCGGCCCTTTAGAGCCAGCACCACCATTCAATACGATCATGGCTGATCATCTAAAAGCACCGTTCATGCCTTTTTCCCCATATCCCTTGATTCCATTAGCCTTAAGAGCTAAATCTAACTCCCTCTTGAAAACATCCAGTGAATTGGCCTCCCCTGCCTTCTGTGGCAGAGAATTCCACAGATTCACAACTCTCTGCGTGAAAAAGTTTTTCCTCATCTCAGTCCTGAATGGCCTACCCCTATTGTTAAACTGTGACCCCTGGTTCTGGACTCCCCCAACATCAGGAATTTTGTTCCTGCCCTGTCCAATCCTTTAAGAATTTGATATGTTTCTATAAGATCCCCTCTCAACCTTCTAAATTCCTGTGAATATAAACTCAGTCAATCCAATAAGGTGTCTGAAGATCCAAACCACATAGAAACATAGAAAATAGGTGCAGGAGTATGCCATTCGGCCCTTTGAGCCTGCACCGCCATTCAAAATATGATCATGGCTGATCATCCAACACAGTATCCCGTACCTGCCTTCTCTCCATACCCCCTGATCCCTTTAGCCACAAGGGCCACATCTAACTCCCTCTTAAATATAGCCAATGAACTGGCCTCAACTACCCTCTGTGGCAGAGAATTCCACAGATTCACCACTCTCTGTGTAAAAAATGATTTTCTCATCTCGGTCCTAAGAGACACCCCCCTTATCCTTAAACTGTGACCCCTTGTTCTGGACTTCCCCAACATCGGGAATAATCTTCCTGCATCTAGCCTGTCCAACCCCTTAAGAATTTTGTAAGTTTCTATAAGATCCCCCCCTCAATTTTCTAAATTCTAGCGAGTACAAGCCGAGTCTATCCAGTCTTTCTGCATATGAAAGTCCTGCCATCCCAGGAATCAGTCTGGTGAACCTTCTCTGTACTCCCTCTATGGCAAGAATGTCTTTCCTCAGATTAGGAGACCAAAACTGTACGCAATACTCCAGGTGTGGTCTCACCAAGACCCTGTACAACTGCAGTAGAACCTCCCTGCTCTTATACTCAAATCCTTTTGCTATGAATGCTAACATACCATTCTCTTTCTTCACTGCCTGCTGCACCTGCATGCCTACTTTCAATGACTGGTGTACCATGACACCCAGGTCTCGTTGCATCTCCCCTTTTCCTAATCGGCCACCATTCAGATAATAGTCTACTTTCCTGTTTTTGCCACCAGATGTGGTATAAAAACCCATGGTCTTACCAAGTAGCTAATATCCCTGCCTTCCTATATGCTTCTGAGACTTGGACTGTGTACAGCAGGCAAGGCAAAGGACTGGAAAAAAACATTGCCGATATTGTGGTCGCTAAATCCTCCACCTTTAGAAGCAACATCAGTGTCCTCTTCCACTGTTGAATTCCATATTCCATTTAGTGGTCTCCATTGGGCTGGCACCTTGTTGAACCAGATTCCTAAAACAGGCACCTCTGTTCCCAATTCTGCAGAGAGAGCAGATCACCAGAGGAGCAGAGGAAAACTTCGAAGCTCCTTTGAAGAAACCAAGAATGCCCGTCGCTGTGACTGGTCAAAGTGGACAAGGAGCATTCAGGATGGGGTAGAGAGCCCACCCCCACCCACCCCCCCTTCCAGAGATGCTGTCTGTCCCGCTGAGACTCCAGCATTTTGTGTCTATCTTCGGTGTAAACCAGCATCTGCAGTTCCTTCCGAAACAAATAGTTTGGTTCTGTTTGCATGGAAGAAGACCCAAACCAACTTTCCAGAAATGCTCGGGCAGCAAGAGTCTAATTAAAAAGTGAAATTGGTTAAAAAAAAATAGGAGTTTTGAAAAATGAGTGCTTAAGAAATTATTTGAAATGAAAGTAAATAAATTGTCAGACATAATAATATGCACTGCAAAGTACTAATAGGAATGGAATTCGTTAATTCTTTGGTTGTCATCTTCCAATATACTACAGATTATGGAAACATCTAGAGATTGCAGGGTACAGTTATTCTATTGTTTAGAGAAGGAAAGAAAGGAACATACAGGCTGGTCACCAGCACCCATTATAAAGGATCTATTAACACGATACTTACAGTAAGAAATATCGGACAAAGTTAACGAGGATTTATGGAAGGGCATTGTGTTCTTACAAACATATTGTTGATAAGTTGATTTCATGTCATAGGAGCAGAAGTAGGCCATTCAGCCCATCAAGTCTACTCTGCCATTCAGTCACGGGTGATCTATCTTTTCCTCTGAACCCCACCCTTCTCCCCACAACCTTGTTTTGTGAGGTTGTGAGAGGTTGAATAGATAATGGAGGACTAGTGGATGTGGTGATGTTTGGATTTTCAGAAGGCCTTTCTTGGTTGTCAGAGGGCTTGGAGTCACAGTGGAGGTATTCGGCTTTGGAGACATTTTGTAATGAATGCGGAATCCCTTTTTTTAGATCCATGTTGATCAACAGATTACTTTCCCGCTCTTTCCTGAAGAGTAATGAGTTGAGTTGAATTTGTTCGGCATGTTTTCAATGTGTATTTACCTGTGCGGTTTCCCCAATGGTTTTGGCGATGGCGAGGATTTGGCTGGGGACAATCCAGCAGCCAAGAACTGCGATTCCAGAACTTTCCGCCGTTCTTCCCCTATGTTGGTGCCTGGCTTGGTGTACTGTAAAACACAGGAACATCAGCTCAGGGTTAGGGAGATGCTGGCGTTGTCTCAGGACCCCACAGTTAGCATCACCAAGGAGCTGAGTCTGTCCTCTTACTAATGACAAGAGTCAAGAGTTCTTCCTGCACTCCTAGTACCTCGCTAGAGTCAAGAGAGAGTCAAAAGTGTTTCATTGTCATATTATCCGAACAATAACATTCCCACTTGCAGCAGCACAATAGGCTTGTCACCACAATACTCATAGATAACATATAATAAACAAAATAATATTCAATAAATTAATGTTAGTGTGGCACAGCTGGTAGAACCGCATGCCTCACAGCACCAGAGTCCCGGGTTCGATCCTGACCTCAGGTGCTGTCTGAGTGGAGTTTGCACGTTCTCCCTGTGACCGTGTCAGTTTCCTCCGGGTGCTCCGGTTTCCGACCACATGCCAGAGACGTGCGGGTTTGTAGATGAATTGCCCCCCAGTGTGTAGGGAGTGGATGCAAGAGTGGGATGTCAGTGTGGACTCGGTGGGCCAAAGGGGCCTGCGTCCATGTTGGTATCTTTCACTCATTGAGAATGCAACCTAATCCCAGGAGGTCAGGAGATATGAAATGTGGCGGTATCCGTTCACAAGGTGTATGGCTTCTGATACATCTCATTGCCCAGTCATTAATAATTAAAAAATGAAAGTCAAAGGGCAGCAAGGTGGTGCAGCGGTAGAGTTGCTGTTTACAGCGCTTGCAGCGCCAGAGACCAGGGTTCGATCCCGACTACGGGCGCTGCCTGCACGGAGTTTGTACGTTCTCCCCGTGACTGCGTGGGTTTTCTCCGAGATCTTCGGTTTCCTCCCACACTCCAAAGATGTACAGGGTTGTAGGTTAACTGGCTTGTTATAAGTGCAAATTGTCCCTAGCGTGTGTGGGATAGTGTTAATGTGCGGGGATCGCTGGTCGGCGTGGACTCGGTGGGCCAAAGCGCCTGTTTCTGCGCTGTATCTCTAAACTAAACCAAACTACACTGAAAACAAAAGAAATGCTGATGCTGGATATTGGAAACAAGAATAGAAAGTGGTGGAAAACGCTCAGGAGATCAGGCAGAATCTGCAGCAAGAGAAACAAAGTTAATGTTTCAGGTTGATGATCCTTGTTCAGAACTGTGAAAGAGAGGAACCAAGTTAGTTTTAAATAGCAAAAGGTCGGGGAGGGGAAGGGGTGGAACAAAAGTAATTTCTCTGAAAGGGTGAGGCAACGATTGATAGAGGGATGACATTAATTTGGCATTTAAAGAGTGATAAAGAGGTCTAGCGTGTCGATAACAGATCAGTCTACACATAAAATTAACTGAGCCAACATCGCAGATAATTTACAATAAAAGGACAAAGATAGACACAAAGTGCTGGATTAACTCAGCGAGTCAGGCAGTATCTCTGGAGAAAAAGAATGGGCCACGTTTATGGTTGTGACCCTTCTTCAGACTAGGCCAGTTTAGTTTACTTTAGAGATACAGCGCGGAAACAGGGCCTTCGGCCCTCCGAATCCGCGCTGACCAGCGATCCCCACGCACTAACACTATCCTACACACACTAGGGGCAATTTACAATTATGCCAAGCCAATTAACCTACAAACCTGTACGCCTTTGGAGTGTGGAGGGAAACCAGAGATCCTGGAGAAAACTCACGTGGTCACGGGGAGAACGTACAAACTCCATACAGACAGCACCCGTAGTCAGGATCGAACCCGGGTCTCTGGCTCTGTGAGAAAGCAACTCTACCACTTGGTTAATAGACCTGTTTGTGGCTGGTTGAGTTAGCAGAGGTCAGAGAATTTGATATTGAGTGCAAATATCAATTGATATCGAAGACTGCAATGTTACCCGTCAGAAGATGCGGTGTAGTGGTAACAGAGTCTATTTGATGCAGTCACTTCCAAAGGAGCCCTCGTTCCCAGCTGGCAGCTGCTCACCTTCTCCAGAGGCAGGACGCTCTGATGAGGACTGACTGGTCCATTCACGTCCCCGGCGTTCAGACTGTAGCTCTTTGCAAAGCGAATCTCCTTGCCTTGATCTCGCAACTTCTGTCTTTGTTTTCTGGTGAAACAGAGAGCATTTTCACGCCCTGCAAACCTCAGCAGTTAGCCCGTGAGCTGTGCCACTGAAGGCCGTGGAGGCCAAGTCAATGGATGTATTTAAGGCCGAGATAGATTGATTCTTGATTAGGACGTGCATCCGGAGTTATGGGGAGAAGGCAGGAGAATGAGGTGAGCAGGGAGAGATAGATCAGCCATGAATGAATGGGGGAGTAGACTTGATGGGCCGAATGGTGCACCTATCACTTATGAACTTATGATTGCTACATGCACTGCACACCCACACTGGGTGAAAGGGAGACAGTCACCACATCTGCTGCACCATGGTGCACAAGTGAAACACACGGTATGTAAGATGGCGCCTTCCCTTCATGGCCAGCGTTGCCCCATTAAAATCGCTCTCGGCAGTTTTGCATTGTGATCTAGAAAGTTATCAGATCACTTGGAAAATGAATAGATTTTAGACTTTAGAGTTTCTAGAAGTACAAGGTGGAAACAGGCCCTTCGGCCCACTGAGTCCGTGCGGACCAGTGATCACCCCCCACACTAATACTATCCTGCACACTAGGGACAATTAACCCACAAACCTGCAAGTCTTTGGAATGTCAGAGGAAACCGGAGCAGCTGGAGAAAACCCACGCAGGTCACGGGGAGAACGTACAAACTCCGTACAGGCAGCACCCGTAGTCAGGATCGCACCCGGGTCTCTGGCGCTGTGAGGCAGCAACTCTACCGCTGCGCCACCGTGCCGCCCCTGGTTCAAATACGGCTGGTGTGGTGGTACCACAGTTAGTGCCGATCCCTCACTGCTCTACCAACATTCTGTAGCCGCCAGATTTCCCCACCCTTCGCAATACCAGCAATCTGACTCCAACAAGAAAAGACTCGACCCGAAACGTCAGCCAGTCCTTCTCTCCAGAGGTGTTGCCTGTCCCGCTGAGTTACGCCAGCTTTTTATCTCTATCTCCAGTTGAAACCAGCATCTGCAGTTCCTTCCTACACAAGAACATTTATTTCCATTTTATAACTCTGAACTAAACAAAATGTTGCTGGTCTTGAGATCAGGCAAATAAAAAATGCATGAGAAACCTCTTACAGTGGCTGGGAGATGTGAGAATAGCAGTTGTGAATATGATTTAAACTGAAGGGGGCAAAATCCTGGGAGATTTTGAATAGTCCCAGATTAAATGTACCAATCTGCTCTGCTCTGCTCGGCTCAATAATATGAGTGACCACACTCCAAAATGCAACATACCCCGAGAAAGGGCCGGGAAAAATTCACCGGGTGGCACGTTGGCGCAGCGGTAGAACTACTGCCTTACAGCGCCCGGAGACCCAGGTTCAATCCTGACCACGGGTGCTGTATGCACGGAGTATGTACATTCTCCTCGTGACCTGCGTGGGTTCTCCAAGATCTTCAGTTTCCTCCCACACACCAAAGACGTACAGGTTTGTAGGTTAATTGGCTTGGTATCAATGTAAAAGATTGTCCCTCGTGTCCGTAGGGTAGTGCTAATGTGCGGGGATTGCTGGTCGGTGCGGACTCGGAGGGACGAAGGGCCTGTTTACGCGCTGTTTCTCTAAACTAAACTAAACTAAAATGCAAATGTAATTCTTATTCATCCTGGAGCGCTCTACACACTGGGTGGGAAGTGTCTATGCCTCCTCAATAGCATGGCTTGAGATCAGTCCCACCCTGAAGCAGCCTTGCCCACAGGCCTGGCACCACAAGCGATGAGTGTCACCAGGGCTGTGCCTGCCAGATTGCCAAGGCTTTAGGATTGCCGTGGAGAGTGGGAGCGATCTCAAGGATGTTGCTCCTAGCAACCGAGCAGTACAATCGCATGCCTGTGATTTGTATCATGAGCTGTAACAAAAAACGCTTTGCTGCAGGTTCCGCCTGGCTTGGGTCTGTGGTTGGGGGGACCCTCAGCTCATGGTAGAGTGATTGCTGATGAAAGACGCACAAAATGACACCTCTGCCGGCGAAAAAGGAATCAAAAACAATTCAGCTGATGCTGTGACTGATGAAAGTACAGTGGTTGGAAATAACACGTCTGGTAACCTTAATCTAAGCCTTTGATCCATCTCTTGAATGTTTCCACTCAACATAACGGATGTGGGTGGATAGATGATCTGAGGAGAGATACAGTCGTGCAGTGGTAGAGTCACATACCGGGGAAACAGGGCCCTTGGCTCACCTTGTCCAAGCCCCACCTCAGTTCCAGCTCCCTTGCCTCTGGGTCTATATCATAAGTTCATAAGTCCTAGGAGCAGAATTAGGCCATTCGACCAATCAAGTCTACTCCACCATTCAATCTTGGCTGATCTGTCTTTCCCTCTTAACCCCATTCTCCTGCCTTCTCCCCATGACCCCTGACACCCTAACTAATCAAGAATCTGTCAATCTCCACTTTAAAAATATCCTTGGATCTCCACAGGTCAATGGATATTCGTCTGTGGCAATGAACTCCACAGATTCACCAATGAAACTCCTTCTCACCTCCTTTCTAAAGGTACGTCATTTTATTCTGAGGCTGTGGCATCTGGTCCCAGACTCTCCCACTAGTGGAAACATCCTCTCCACATCCACTCTATCCAAGCCATGTCAGGGCTTCCCACTGGGGTTAGTGGTTTACCCAGCACAAAAACAGGCCTTTCAGCCCAACTTGTCCGTGCCGACCAAGATGCCCTACCTAAGATAGTCCCATTTGCCCGCATTTGGCCCATATCCTTCTAAACCTTTCCTATCCATTTCCACGTCTAACTGCTGTGTGAGTATCTGCCTCTTCTGGCAGCTCATTTCATAGACCCAGGGAATGAAGCACTAATGGAAAAGAGGTGGGGCATCAGGGAATGAAGCACTGATCTGTTTGGTCAGAGAGGACACCACAAGGACATGGTGCTGGGCAAACAATGGCAAGAGGATGGCAGGCAGAGAGACAGAGGCAGGAGTTCACACGATGGAAGCAGATGGTGACCACACGCTGAAGGTACATTGGAACACTAGTGGCCAGGAAACAATGGCCTGCAAACAGTAATGGGGAGAGCTTCTGACTCAACGTGTTGGAGTAACTCAGTAGGTCAGGCAAGCAGCTCTGGCGAACATGGATGGATGATACTTACAGTCGGGACGGGACCCGAAACGCCACCTCTCCATGTTCTCCACAGAGTTTCCTGACTTGCTGAGTTACTCTGTCACTCCACGTGATTTTGGAAATCAGAATCTGCAGTTCCGTGCGGCTACAGGCTTTCTGATTCAGCCGCATCAATAGACAATAGACAATAGACAATAGACAATAGGTGCAGGAGTAGGCCATTTGGTACTTCGAGCCAGCACCGCCATTCAATGTGATCATGGCTGATCATCCCCAATCAGTACCCCTTTCCTGCCTTCATCAACACTGCAACGAAACCCATGGGATGGAGGGGAGTGCAAAATTCCCATGGAATGGTGCAGGTTGATTCCCAGGGATGAAGGAGGCTGGCAACATCTTCATGGATTGAAGTAACCGCACAAATCTCCAGGGGCGGAGCAGATCGGATTGCTTCCTAGAGATGGAATATTGTGTTCAGTTCTGGGCACCGTGTTATGGGAAAGATATTGTCAAGCTTGAAAAGGTTCAGAGAAGATTTACGAGGATGTTGCCAGGACTAGAGGGTGTGAGCTATAGGGGGAGGTTGAGTAGGCTGGGTCTCTATTCCTTGGAGAGCAGGAGGATGAGGGGTGATCTTATAGAGGTGTATCAAATCATGAGATGAATAAATCGGGTAGATGCACAGAATCTCCTGCCCAGGGTGGGGGAATCGAGGACCAGAGGACATAGTTTTAAGGTGAAGGGGAAAAGTTTTAATAAGAAGCTGAAGGGTAACTTTTTCACACAAAGGGTGGTGAGAGTAGGGAACGAGCTGCCAGCGGAGGTAATTGAGGCAGGGACTATCCCAACAGTTAAGAAACAGTTAGACAGGTACATGGATAGGACAGGTTTGGAGGGATACGGACCAAATGCAGGCAGGTGGGACTAGTGTAGCTAGGCTATGTTGGCTGGTGTGGGCAAGCTGGGCCGAAGGGCCTGTTTCCACACTGCATCACTCTATGACTCTATGTAGAGATTTTCCCAATTCCAAGATGTGGTGATTACTGAACCCCACGGATGGAGGAGACTGGATTAATCTCCGTGCTTGGATCGCCAACCAGAGTGGAGAACAAATGGACAGGGATAATGGGTCAGCTCTGATCTCATCTGCATTTTCTTACTCAGTCAGCAGCATCTGTTCAGATTTGCTTGGCAATATTTTCTGATCACCAGTTCTCCTGACAAGACGATAGATCAGAATCTATTAACGACGTTGCCACTGTGACCAGCTTCGTGCTGGGCTGTGGACTCCTGCACTCTGTGTACCATGGTCCCTACTCCATCAGTCCCCAGGGTGAAGATGCCTTGGACGTGACCACTCAATTTTATCATCGCCCGTACCGAGCAAATCGGTATGAAAATATCACCGCGCCTGAGAGTGTCGTCGCTTCTCGTTTCAATGAGTAGTTTTACTACGGTGGGAACCTGCATGCCAATGTTTTAATTAAATGTAATTATCTCTCTCCCTGTTATTGCATCCGACTGGAAAACTGGTTATGACAGCGCCTTCGATGAATGGCCTGGTCAGAAATGAGTTTGTTAGAGCTGCGATCTCAGGAGGACGCTGCCTTCCATCTGATTGTTCATCAAATAAATGGGCAGGGCATTTAAAATTAATTACGCCTCGGACTGATCCCGTGCCGGGCTGAAGCAGAGGGACTGGATGGAGCAGGACATGTATGAATATCTCGTGGCTCAGCCACACGGGGAGATGCTACAATGAGATAGTGCCTGGATTACTGAGGAAATTCGTAGTCTCAGTAGTTTCCTGATAGAAAATAGGATGGGGTGCAGATAGGGTAGACAGTCAGAACCAGTGTGGAAATGTCCAAGGCTTCAGGGCATAGCTTTCAGATGAGAGGGGCAAAGTTTAACCCGTTCACTGCCACCCCCGAGTATACTCAGGTCATAGAGTCAGAGTGATACAGTGCGGAAACAGGCCCTTCGGCCCAACGCCCACACCGGCCAACATGTCCCAGCTACACTAGTCCCACCTGCCTACATTTGGTCCATATGCCTCCAAACCTGCTCTATCCATGTACAGGTACCTGTCTAACTGTTTCTTCAACGTTAGGATAGTCCCAGCCTCAACATAAGGTCATGGCCAAGAGAGGAAACAAACTTGGCAGTGAACAGATGAATGGAGAGAGTGGGGCAAGTTATTTACACAGAAAGTAGTGGGTGTCTGGAACACACTGTCAGGGTGGTGGTGAAGCCAGGTACGATAGTGGCGTTGAAGAGGCTTTTAGATCGGCACAAGGATGTGCAGGGAATGGAGGGATATGGATGATGTGAAGGCCGGTGAGATTGGATTATCTTGTCATTGTGGTCGGCACAGACATTATGGGCCGAAGGGCCTTTTCCTGCGCTGCTCCATTCAATGTTCATTGATCAGTGTGAGGCTGTACATCGGGGAGGCTGTCTGTCGAGCTGGGATTCATGTTGGGTTGAGTAGCCAGAGGCAGCCAGCCCACAGTCAATGGACAGTCAATGTCCAGGGAACTTGTACCCCAGTGAGAGTCAATGCCTGTGGTGCTCACAGCCCCACTGAGGGACACCTTCCCCTGTGTCTAGGACCTGTGGGCGTCAGGGCTTTGTGGGTCAAATCTGGCTCTTTAGTAGTTCAGTCGCCCTTCAGGACCAACCCTCTGACAGTAGAGCGCTCCCTCTCTACCTCAACCTTGCGGTGTTATCTTGCGATTCCCACCTCACACAACGCTAGTCCCTCGGTATTGCACAGGGTATACTGGCCCGGGACCTAATCTCATGATCGCAGCGTGGGACTTGAACTCACAACCTGGGACCGAGGCCGTGAGAGGGCTCCCTGCTGAGCAAGCAGACAGCACAAGCATTACCACGGGAGCGGACTGATCAAGGTAAATTGGACGCGGTGGACGCAAACTGGTGGAGCTGACGGAATGTCTGGGGACTTCCACACAAGGTTGACGTGCCACACATCCACCGGGAATGGACTTACTTTGTTTTGAAGTAAAGAACCACGCAAAGCATCCCGACCACTGTCAGTCCGATTGTGATGCAGGTTATTGACATGATCTGGCGCTGGTACAGATCCTCACTCTCTGTGGACAGAAACACAGGCAGAGAAAATCACCATTTGTCACACTCGCCTGGGAGTACCCTCGTGACCAAGCACATCTATATATACCCTTGCTTTCAGAAGCATTCTCATTACCATGGTGATTTGTGTGGCCACACGTCTGCATATCTGTGGTCTGGTTTCATATGTTTGTGTGTGTGTGTGTGTGTGTGTGTGTGTGCACATGCGTGTGTGTGTTTGTGCACTTTTCTGTGTGTGCATTTATTCATGTGTGTTCACGCTAATTGTGTGTGTGTGTGCATGTATGTATGTATGTTATCTATGGAGGTATTCGTGTTTTCATGTGTGTATATGTAGTGATATGTTTCATGCATGTGTGGCAACATGCATGCATTCATGTGTGCATGTTTGTGCAAGTGCCTCTACATGTATGGTATGTGTGTCTGTATTTGCAGGTGCTCGTTTGTGCATGTCCGCGTGCGCATGTGTTTGTGTGTGTAAATGTGTGTGTGCGTGCATGTGTGTGTATGTGCATGTGTGTGTGCATATGTGTGCATGTGTTTGTGTGTATGCGTATGTGTGCATGCACATGTATGCATGTTTTTTTGTGTGTGTGTGTGTATGCTGTGTAAGTGTGTGTTTGTGCATGCTTGTGCATGTGTGTGTGTATAGGTGTGTATGTATGTGCGTGTGGATGAGTACATATGTGTATGTGTGTAGGTGTGTGTATGTATGTGCGTGTGGGTGAGTACATGTGTGTATGTGTGTGTATGGGTGTGCATGTATGTGCATGTGGGTGAGTACATGTGTGTATGTGTGTAGGTGTGTGTATGTACGTGCATGTGGGTGACTGTGTGTGCGTATGTATGTATTTTAATCGATTGGATGATTTCTTTGACCTGCACTTTCATCTTGTGCTTCTTGCAGAGTTTTGCTTCAATTGGCACAATTGCACCACATGCACCCCGCCCCCCCTCCTCAGGGACCATTCCCATTCCCGGTGCGCTGAGAACCCATGCGATTCACATGGTGGCTGATGGATTCAGTGAACGGACTCGATCAGTTCAAACCCAAATCGCAGCCACGCCAGGCCTTTGATGAAATGCACACACCTACAAACGGAATTCATGAAAATGAAAAACTAAAATGATTTTTGCTGGAGTGTTGCCCTGCGGGTTAAAAGTGAGGAACTGGGCTTTGGGAGAATTCCAAGGCCAGGATGGGAGGTGAATCAATGTCCTGGAGGGACAAGGCGTGAGCAGTGTAATCAAGTGCAGGAAGAATGAGAGAGCACGGCTACTCAGAGAGTTGAACGGAGCAACTCTGATTATAGAGGAAGCTATAATCAATATTTAACCTGTGCTGTACTGTTGCTGGGGACATTAAACGGGGGCTGTGTAGAAGGAGCTCTATCCTGCTTAAACATGGAATACGATTGAGGGGAGAATAGCATGGGATCAATGTAAAGAGATGCTTGCTGGTTAGTACAGATCTGATGGGCCGAAGGGCATGTTCATCCATTGTCTAGATTGGTGGATGTGTTTTCCCCTGTTGATGGAGGAGGCAATTTGTAGATCTGGTCTTAGACAGCACAGTGGACAATGACACGCGTGGTTGATGTATTATTGGAAGTGATTTATTTTCTGGATGAAGATATGGAATGACTGAGAATGAAATTCCCAATTACGATAAGGATTTGATTTCGGAAAATCAGGGTTAAAGACTGGCCGTGAACAAAGGGGAAAATGTCCAGAGAAGAAGTGGACAGGTAGATGATGGCAGGAGCAACCCTAATTGGCATCACAATGGTGCAACTGATCGGGATGCTACCTTACAGCCCCAGTGACCCAGGTTCGATATTGTCTGGATGGGATTTTCATGTTCTCCCTGTGATCACGTGGGCTTCCACCACATGCTCTGTTTACCTCCTACATCCCAATAACCATTGGGTTAGTAGGTTAATTGGCCACTGGAAATGTTCCCTGGCGTCAGAGTGAGTGGGAGAATCTGTAGGGAGTTGATTGTTTTCTGCGGAGCGTAAAATGGGATTGATGGAAATGGATGCTTGACAATTGGTGCCGATGTGGTGGGCCGAAAGGCCTATTTCTGTGCTGGATGTCTCTATGATTCAGGGGTATCTGGATGACAAAGCGTTCTGTCAGCTCAGGAATGTAAGAAAAAAAAGCAGGGGTCAACAAAAGTATCACATGGTAAGGACGAGAAAAGAACTTTGAGAAGCAAAGAGTCAGTGTTGGAATAAATTAGCAGCTTGCATAAAAGGGAATTTGAATATGTGAGAGCACTATCAATAAAAGGCTTATCAGATACTTGTTAGCTGAATAGAACTAAAATTCTGATCTATCCGAGGGAGCAGAGAAATAGCTGAGGCACAAAATGTTATTTTGCATTTCCTTTCACATGAAGGATTGCGAATGCAAACCGCTTGTTCTTTAGGAGGAGCAGTGATAAATCTAGGAATTACAGGCCGGTTTTAAATCGGTGAGAGGAAGCTACCAACAGTACAGGTTAATTGCCACTGGGCAAGCAAAACCTAGTGAAAGAGAGGAGGCAGCGATAGGTGATGGGCAAATCCCAACTGTCTTTGTTGGGCTGGTCACAGAGAAACATCACATAGGCCCGATCTGCGGTGTGGGGTCATGGGGTCATAGAGTCAGACTGCACAGGAACAGGCCCTTTGGCCCAACGCCCATGCCAAGTAAGATGTCCCATCTACACCAGTCCCACCTGCCTGCGTTTGGCCCATATCCCCCGAAATCTTTCATATCCAATGTACCTGTTCATGTATTTGAAGTTCCAGATGGTCTGATCACGTGCCTCACAAAACACTCGTTAGCAAAGCTAAACCCCTAAAGCTAAAGGAGCATGAATATAACTTTGGCCTTGGGAAAGGAACCAAGGAGCCTTGATGGCCATTTGTTTCTCCGTCTGGAGACATGTGCAAGGCCAAATTCTCAGGATTGGCACCAGAACCATTGATTTTCCTGGTATTCATATTCATCTTTAAGATTTGGGAGAGCAGAATAAGCGTTGCTAAATCTGCAGATGAACCAAATCTTGGAAGTGTGGTAAAGGATGAGGAGGATACTGAGGAATAGTAGACCGATGGACCAAAGGCACTATGGATTAGCGTGGATAGGTACTTGATGGCTGGTGGGCCGAAGGGCCTGTCTCTGTGCTGTAAGACTCTGTGATAGTGATCAGGGAGTGGTGCTTGAATGGGCGGTGAATTTTAACGTGGTGAAGTGTGGACCAGTGTGTGACGGTAGGTGAGACACCACGAGATAGAACAGTACAATTCTACATGGGACAGCAGAAACTGAGACCAGTGAGTGTGTGCTCAAACCTTTGAAGGTGCTGGGTCAGTTTATAAAGTGATGGGACCTCTTGGTGTTATAAATTGAGACATAAAGATCCCAGGAAGTTATAGCAAGCATGTATATACGATACGATAGAACATTGTTTATCCCAGGAGGGAAAAGAATCTGCCAACAGACAAGATTGATGAAACATAAAATTAAGGTGCTTAGTGGGGAGGGGGGTGGGGGGGCGGGGGAGGGGAGTCAGTCTACCCCACGACAGAAGGGAATGGAGTTGTACAGTTTGATAGCCATGGGGAAGAAGGATCTCCTGTGGCGTTCTGTACAGCATCTTTTGGTGCAACCAGTCTGTTGCTGAAGGTGCTCCTCAGGTTGACCAGTGTGTCATGGAGGGGGTGAGCTGTATTGTCCAGGATTCTCCGCAGTTTGAGGAGCATCCTCCCCACAAAGACCACCTCCAGTGAATCCAACTCCGCCCCCCAGGACGGAGTTCTGTACTGAATTCGGAGTTGGGAAACTGGCTTGCCACCAGCTGGACTATATGGCCCATTTCTGGGCATCCGACTTCAGGGTCACGAAGGCATTAGAAAGGGTGAATCGAGCATTGACGAGAAAAGTCAGAAGTTAAGGCACCAGCTTTGTGGAGATTGGAGAGGCTGGGATTGTTCGAACGGAGACTTGATTGAGGCGTTCAAAATCAGGAAATGTTTAGATAACATACATAAAAACAATGTTTCCAGTGGATGAAGGATTGTTATGCAAAAGTTAAAGGTGATTAATGGGAAAAAACAGAGACAACAGGGCATTAAATTATTGAAGGCAGCGAGTGACTGGGATTGGGAATACATTACATGATAGGCCACGGAAACATTCAATACATGCCTCTGAAGGGGAATGGATAAATACTTGGGGAAATAAATAACAGCGATATAGAGCAAAAGTGGGGCTAATTGAACTGCACTTTGAAGGACCAATGCAAACAATGAGCTGAATAGTTCTCTTTGTGCTATTCTACAATGCAGGATCTTGTCAGCTATTAAACACCACAGTTACATGTTTGATTCACAGTGACAGTGAGAGAGAGAGAGAGTGAGTGAGAGAGAAAGAGAGAGAGTGTGTGTGTGTGTGTGTGTGTGTGCGAGTGGGTGTCAGTGTGTGAGTGTGTGCATGTACGTGTGTGCATGTGCGTCAGTGTGTGAGTGTGTAAGTGTGCAAGTGTGTGAGTATGTGTGTGTATGTGTGTGTATGTGCATCAGTGTGTGTGTGTGTGTATGAGTGTGTGAGTGAGAGTGTGTGTGTGAGTGTGTGCATGCGAGTGCATGTCAGTGTGTGAGTGTGTGTGTGAGAGTATGAGTGTGTGAGGGAGAGTGTGTCTGTGACTGTGTGTGTAAGTGTGCAAGTGTGAGTGTATGTATGTGTGAGTGTGAGAGAGAGAGAGAGTGGGGGTGAGTGTGGGCGTGGTGTGTGCACACAAGTGTGCAAGTGTGTGAGTATGTGTGTGTATGTGTGTGTATGTGCATCAGTGTGTGTGTGTGTGTATGAGTGTGTGAGTGAGAGTGTGTGTGTGAGTGTGTGCATGCGAGTGCATGTCAGTGTGTGAGGGAGAGTGTGTCTGTGACTGTGTGTGTAAGTGTGCAAGTGTGAGTGTATGTATGTGTGAGTGTGAGAGAGAGAGAGAGTGGGGGTGAGTGTGGGCGTGGTGTGTGCACACAAGTGTGCAAGTGTGTGAGTGTACGTTTATGTGAGTGTGTGCATGTGTGAGTATGAGTGTGGGAGTTTGAATGTATGTGTGCGAGTGTGTGTGTGCGCATGTGTGGGTGGGTGTGTGTGAGTGTGAGTGTGAGTGTGCGCTTGTGTGCGTGTGCGAGTGTGTGTGTGTGTGTGAGTGTGAGTGTGCGCTTGTGTGCGTGTGCGGGTGTGTGTGTGTGAGTGTGAGTGTGCGGCTTGTGTGCGTGTGCGAGTGTGTGTGTGTGTGTGCGAGTGTGTGCGTGTGCGGGTGTGTGTGTGTGTGTGTGTGTGTGAGTGTGTGTGTGCGCGTGTGTGCGTGTGCGGGTGTGTGTGTGTGTGTGTGTGTGTGTGAGTGTGTGTGTGCGCGTGTGTGCGTGTGCGGGTGTGTGTGCGAGTGTGTGTGTGTGCGAGTGTGAGTGTGCGCATGTGTGTGCGTGTGCGGGTGTGTGTGTACACGTGTCAGGAGTAATTAGTGTGTTGGGGTCAGTTTGAGGAGTCAATGTTAGTATGATGTTAGTACCATGTTACAATAGAACAATGTTAGTATGGGTTCCAACGTAGGCGTCAGTGCGTGGGTCAGTGCTGGAGGTGAGGATTCAGTTCTGATTTGGTGGAGATGTCAGTTGAATGTTTGATGATGTCGAGTCTGCGGTTATTTGCTTGTTCCAAGCGATAAACGAATCAACTGAAGGAATCATCTGCCAGGACAGAGCAACAGAGATTGTGTGTGTGCCACCAAGATGCAGCATGTGGTAATGTTCGGTGGTGGGCAGGGTGATGCATGTTCTGGCCAGTATGTTCGGGCATGTACTTCCCAATACGTGTAGGGCTGAGAGCTGGTGGAAATCCAGCTGTCCAAACCAAGACAGTGGCCAAAGCCTGGCTGGTGACCCCATCAAATCATCAGACCCCTGGCATCAGGGCTCAATGGTAACCATGTATTGTCTTTCCGCTGACTGGATAGAACGCAACACAAAAGCTTTTCACTGTACCTGTAAACTGACAATAAACTAAACCGAACTGAATCACTACTTGCGAGTAACGCTGCGTTGTGTTCACAGGCAGGGATGCGATGTGTGGGAGGGAAGGAAAGTTGGCCAAAGTTACGAGGGAAATAGACACAAGTGCAGCCGGCAGTGGGTGGGTGGGATTTGCTTTGCTCCTGACTCATTGCCAAAAAATACAAACAAGCTGTACCGGGCACCGTGATGAGAAAGGGATCATAATATACATGACGGGTCAAAGGTCATATTTGATGGTTTTGATGGGGAACTGGGCACATTGGGGATGCTTGACAAGTTCAAAGAGGCATGAGATTGTGGTGATCAAGCGAGGACTTTAGCCCCTGTCCCACTTTCCCGAGTTACTCACGAATTCTCCCGCGTTTTCCCCTTGATTCAAACTCGGAGAATTACGGTAATAGCCAGCTGTAGGTACTCGGGGCCATTTTCTTTACTCATGGACATTTTTCAACATGCTGAAAAAATGTCCCGACTTACCTGATGCCCCGAGTACCTACGGCTGGCATTACGAGCTTCTACGAAATATCTATGGACTCCCTACGGACATTCCCCGAGTTTGAAGCAAGGGGAAAACTCGGGAGAATTCGTGAGTAACTCGGGAAAGTGGGACAGGGGCTATAGTTGTGTGTTTGTGAGCAGCTTCCAACACTGTGAGAGGGAGTCTGCGTTGGAGGACACGGCAGTGCAGCTAATAGAGATACTGCCTCGCAGCTCCAGCGACTCAGCCTCAGTCCTGACCGCGAATGCTCTCTGTGTGGAGTGGCACGTTTTACCCAGAAGCCGACTCGTTGACTTTTTACGCTCCAGACATCAAGAAGATGTGCGGGTTAGGAGGTTAATTGCCCCCCCCCAGTGTACAGGTGAGTGGTAG
>CM075990.1:7747420-7757420 GCA_038087875.1 Malacoraja senta | reverse complement strand
GTGTATGTGTGCGCATGTGTGTGTTTATGTGTGTATCTGTGTGTGTGTGTGTTAATGTGTGTGTGTGTGTGTTTATGTGTGTGTGTGTGTGTGTTTATGTGTGTATCTGTGTGTGTGTGTGTGTTAATGTGTGTTTATGTGTGTATCTGTGTGTTGTGTGTGTGTGTGTGTGTGTATGTGTGTGTGTGTGTTTATGTGTGTTTATGTGTGTATCTGTCTGTGTGTGTGGTGTGTGTGTGTGTGTGTGTGTGTGTATCTGTGTGTATCTGTGTGTGTGTTTATGTGTGTATCTGTGTGTGTGTGTGTATCTGTGTGTGTGTGTGTGTGTGTGTGTGTGTGTATCTGTGTATGTGTGTGTGTGTGTTTATGTGTGTATCTGTGTGCATCTGTACACATGTGTTTGATGGATAATCTGCTATTTGAGAGTGTTGTGGAATCCTTGTTGGGACAGGTCCATTACAAGATGTGAACAGAATATCAGTTTCCTCCAGTGGTTGATGACAACACAAAATTAACAACTCGGCAGGTAAGAGCAGCAACCGTCAAAAAGCACCCGGGTCTGTGATAAATGGCAACAAGGGCGACTGACTAGAAATACTGTGAGTCGTGTGAGATTCGTGGGTTTTGTCCTGGACCTGAGGAACAGAGCTTTACTGAGTGTGTAGGAAGGAACTGCAGATGCTGGTTTAAGCCGAAGATAGACACAAAATGCTGGAGTAACTCAGCGGGAGAGAAGGAATGGGTGATGTTTGCGTAGAGACCCTTCTTCAGAGAAGCGTCTGAAGAAGGGTCTTGACCTGAAATGTTCACTCATTCCTTCTCTCCCGTGCTTTACTAGGACGGGTTCACCCATTTAGTCCTTTGTGGTGGGGCTAATGGTGGGCAGCACAGTGCCCCAGTCGAGGCCTCCACTCTTCCAATCATTCGACTGTATTGCGGATTTGAGAAAATAGCAAGAATTAATCTTTCTTGCTGCAAGTAAAACGCAGAAGGGAAGAAATTGTCCATTCCGCTGATGTCTCCAGGTATGAAGACAATTGAAGTTGATAACAATCTGACTGGCTTCAGCACAGCTTGCAGACGAGACGTGGTTACGACAGCTAGACAGTATGTGTCCCATCTCAGTCCCATAGGAAGGTGCACATGAATAGAGATGAAACTATAGACTAGGTGGCAGTTTTGAGATGGATTTCTGAACACCTTGGGCATAAGTTTCCTCATCTCGGTCCAAAATGGCCACATGGGGGGGGTGGGGTTACAGGGGGGACACAATCCCCCCCCCATGTTTTGAGAGATGGGGGACAATCCCCCCTATGTTTTGTAATCCGGATTTTATCAGACGCTTTCTAAGGGCTGAATCGGCCCGTTCGTGGGGCCTTTCAGCGCCCGCCGCGGCTTAAAATCAAACTGCTGCGTCGAGGCGATTGATGCGATCGAAGCTCCTGATGTTGATGCTGGCCGATTCAAGCCCCACGATTCGGGGCGGACGAAGCTGTTGTTGCTGGAGTTCGAAGTCGATCACCAAACAGGTCATCTCCCGATGTTACCGTCCACAGGGCCCACGGCCGAAGCCTCGCGCATGTGTGTGCGCATGCGCGCGGGCGGCCGCCAAGAAATTGTGTGTCCCCCATGTTTTTGATAGCGATTTCCGTGCCTGTGCCTGACCCTCTGAGTTATTCCAGCACTCTCTGCCTTTGTTTGTAAACCAGCATCTGCAGTCCCTTGTATCGACATTAAAATATCCACTGATGTACGGGAGAGAACGCCATAATCCATGGGTAATGGAGGAAGCAGTCAAATCGGCAATAGATTTTCCACACAGCCAAGCAATCCAGTGTTAATGAAACAGGGACACAAAGCGCTGGAATGACTCAGCAAGCCAGGCTGTCTGACCGCTGAGTTACGCCAGGCACTCTGTGTCCTTTTGTGTATCGACCAGCATATGCAGTTTTTGCTTTTACTTAATAAAAACAAGGTCTGGTTCTTTATGGTGTTTGGAGAAGTGCAGAACTACCTGAAGGGAAATGTTATATTGCGGCAGCGTTCGTGAGTGAAGGCTGACGTGCTGTTTGCCGTGATTGTGATATTACAGGAGACCTGCCAGCAGTTTGCTCGAGAACAAAATTAAATCCGTGACGTTTGGAAGGGCCAACAAAGAAACTGAGTGAAGAACACTGACCATGATGGTTTTGTGCCCTTAGCTCCCAGTTAATGAATCTTTCTTGATGGACACAAAATGGTGGAGTAACTCAGCGGGACAGGCAGCATCTCTGGATAGAAGGAATGGGTGACGTTTCGGGTTAAGACGCTTCTTCAGACGAAGAAGAAGGGTCTCGACCCGAAAAGACACGAATCCATTCCTTCTCTCCAGAGATGCTGCCTGTCCCGCTGAGTTACTCCTGCATTTTGTGTCTCTCGTCGGTGTAAACCAGCATCTGCAGTTCCTTCCGGCACAATCTTTCCTGATACATCGGTGCACGGAGGAGGAAGGAGCATGTCAATGGAGTGTGACACACAGATGCTGCAGGACTGGCGATGTGTGATCAGGAGCAGATGAAGATGTTTCGCTGAGGCACAAGGTGTGATCTGTCCTCCTGCATCTTTACTGCAGAATGGATAATGTCGGAACAGGCGTGGAACTGAGGTAAAGCTGCTTCATCTTGATAGTTCCTGATTAATCATCCATTTTGTCTGACCAGAGCGGTTTGGTGAACATAAAGGTAGATTGGGGAGAAAATGAGAGCATCATTAAACTAATTCCAAAACTAAAATCCATAAAATTTTCCCAAATGTATCATCCATTTGTGATAAATGTCAATCCCAAGAAGCTACCATAACGCATTCATTTGTTTTCTGTACAAAAATTCAAAAAATTTTGGAATGAAATTTTCGAAATCTTTACAAAACTATTTAAAATAAGACTGATACCCAAAGCAGAATGGATTATCTTCGGAACAACGGCAGATGGTCCAGAACTAAATGTGTTTCAAAGAAACTAATAGGCTACGGGTTCATAACTGGAAAAAAGCGAATCCTAAAATTTTGGAAGAAGGCTCCAATACCAACTATAAACATGTGGATTTCAAATATGTTCGAAACATTACACCTAGAAGAGATAAGACTCCTCCTGGCAGGTAAACCAGATCACTTCCACCTGACGTGGTCTGCATTTATAGAATTATTACAAATATAGGGTGCAAAGGTACCTTAAAAAAATTGAGGTCAGGTAAGGGGGGATGATAGTTGAAGAGTTGGTATGTCCCATTTGCGTAATGCTCATAAAAAATATTTGTTTCTCTCTTTTTCCTCTTTCTCTTTCTCCTTCTTTTCTAGGGTCTATTTCTTAACTCTTTTTCTTTTGTTTTTAATTTTGTTGTTATAGGGTCTTCGTTCTTTCCTGTTGTCACATTTTCTACACTCTCACTTTTTCCTTCACTTTCTTCTTTCTTTCAATCTCATCCTTTCCTTTTCTAGTGTAAAAAACAAATGGAGTACATTAATTGTAAGAAGATATAAATGACGAGTACTAATGTATGTGGTTGTAATGTAATGTACTTCTAATAAATAAAAAATTAAATTAAAAAAAAAAAAAAAAAACTGTCTCCACCACCACGACTTGACAACTAAATCCAACAACTTGGAAGCAATTGATGAGGAAAGCCAAGATTCACCTGAAAGTGAATGCCTGACCTGTCCTTGTGAACGCACGACCTGCAGCTGACACACAGAAGATTAGAGGTTCATGTTATAGGAGCAGTATTAGGCCATTCGGCCCATCAAGTCTACTCTGATCATTCTTTCCCTCAGAAGCAAAAGAGTGGGGGAAGGACTAAAGAGACTGTCGGAACCAAAGGGCGGCACAGTGGCGCAGTTGGTGGAGCTGCCGCCTCACAGCCGCCGGAGACACGGGTTCGATCCTGACCCCGAGTGCTGTCTGTGTGAGGTTTGCACGTTCTCGCTGTGACTGCCTGGGTTTCATCGGGTGCATTGGTCAGGGCACTGAGTGCAGGTGTAAGGTGACTGTACAAAACATTGATGGATGCTGCCCGGCCCACTGAGTTACTCCAGCAGTTTGTATCTTGGTCTTCCTTTAGAAAATTGAAAGAAAATAATAATAGAGTGATACAGTGTGAAAACAGGCCCTTCGGCCCAACCTGCCCACACTGGCCAACATGTCCCAGCTACACTAGTCCCACCCGCCAGCATTTGGTCCATATCCCTCCAAATCTGTCCTGTCCATTAACCTGTCTAACTGCTTCTTAAACGTTGGGATAGTTCCTGCCTCAACTACCTCCTCTGGCAGCTTGTTCCATAAACACATCACCCTTTGTGTGAAATAGTTACAGGCCTGTCCCACTTGGGCGTCACGCAGGTGGCGTGCGAGGATTTTGAGAATCCTCAAATCCTGGGGCGCCGCGCGCAACCGCGCGTCACTGCCTACGCCACCACGTCTCACCACACACCATGCGCGCATAATGCACGCCATGCGCGCGTAATGCATACCATGTGCGCATTACGCGTGCGTCGTGACGCGTAAATGCTGTCGCGTAAACGACGCACAAATAACGCCCAAGTGGGACAGGCCTTACCCCTCAGATTCCTATTAAATCTTTTCCCTTTCACCTATGATATAAAAGAAGGCAGTCCAGGATGTTGGCTGATATAACTGGCTGATTTTGTTGGCCCTTCCAAACCATTGCAAGAACGAGGGCTCTGAGCTTGTAGAACTAACCCCTTATAACAGAGTGAATCTGGCCAATGCATTCACATGAGTCGCGCTTGAGTCTACGCCTCGAGACTTGTGACTCAGTATAAGGTGATAAGGTGGAACAGCCAATCTAAGGTGAAGTTATTAGAAGTCAGTGGTTTGCATGAATGCTTAAGTAACTCAAGTACTAATGAAGATATAAACGTTGTCGAGAGTATTTTGATCCACATGTCAGTTGCTAGTTAATGGGACTGCAAGACTATAGGCAGTAGGGAGGAAGGCATCATTGATGAGTTCTGTTTGAACCATTGGCAGACATCGCAGTGAAGACAAATGGTATCATTAGGGGTCTCTGGAATAACAAAGTAACAATCAACAGAGAAGGAAAGGCAGACAGGATTCCTTTTATCTCTGACTGATGATTTGTAAGCTCAATTCGGAGGGAGTTAGATCTTCCACAACTGCCGATACTGAGCACGCTTACCGAAGATCTAGTTTGGTTTAGTTTGGAGATACAGCATGGAAACAGGCCCTTCGGCCCACCGGGTCCGCCCAGGCAGAGAGCACCCGTACACTAGTTCTATCCTACGCACTGGGGACAATTAACCTACAAACCCGCACACCTTTAGGTGTGGGAGGGAACCGGTTCACCCAGGAAAAACCCACGCGGTCACAGGGAGAATGTACAAACTCTGTACAAACTCTGTACCCATAATCAGGATCACACCCTAGTCTCTGGCGCTGTAAGGCAGCAACTCTACCGCTGCACCACTGTTGCCCCAGGTTAGACACAGGTCCAAATGACGAATACCCACTTTGGACTGCACCAATATGTTAGGCTTCCCTGTGGGATTGCATGAACTCTGGGTCGTTTCAAGTGGACAGTGGATAGTGTAACCCAAGATGTTGAAAGGTACCAGTTAGTATCGTGGTGTCTGTACAAAACAGAGCAGCAACTAAAGGAGAATGTACTTCAATGATTGTGAGGAGTCAGAGCACAGTTAAGGTAAGGCAAGTGTGTCTTTGCTGCCTCAGAAGCAGTCTGTCTTGGCTCGAGAAGAGATAACACGTGACTCCATCCAGTTGAGAATTAAGATAAAGTATGAGGAAGGGTCCCGACCCGAAACGTCACCGATCCATGTTGTCCAGAGATGTCACGATGCAGGAACACAATCCGAAACGTCACCGATCCATGTTGTCCAGAGATGTCACGATGCAGGAACACAATCCGAAACGTCACCGATCCGTGTTGTCCAGAGATGTCGCGATGCAGGAACACAATCCGAAACGTCACCGATCCATGTTCTCCAGAGATGTCGCGATGCAGGAACACAATCCAAAACGCCAACAATTCCTTTCCACTCAACAGTTTGGGAGAAAAGTTATCGGTGACATATCGAGTCGAGACCCTTCCTCGGATTGATCGGTCTGAGGATGGGTCTCAACATGAGACGTCATAGCTCTAGTTTCCCTCTACCCTGACTCTCAGTCTGAAGAAGGGTCTCGACCTGAAACTTCACCTATTCCTTTTCTCCAGAGATGCTGCCTGACCCGTTGAGTTACTCCAGCATTTTATGCCCAGCTTCAGTGTGAACCAGCATCTGCAGTTCCTTCCTCCACACACAGTTTGGGCCTGCAGTCCTTGTAGTTTAGAAGAATGAGGGTGACCTTCCAGAAGCGGAAAGACGGGTTGGACCTGGGCAGTCTGGTGGTCTCCGTTTGCTCCCATTTCTTGTGTTCTCAGGTTCTTGCGAAACTGTGCCATTGGTGGTATACACGGACAACACTGTCCACACACCAACGGCTTGTGGTCATGTCGAGAGATTGAAGTTTGCAACAGGATCGACGTCAACTAGAACGGCCGATGGGATTTAACTCGGGCAAGTGTGAGGTGTTGCATTGTGTGAAGTTAAACCAGGGCTGGACTTACACACTAAATAGTAGTTCCCCTGTTGTAAAACAGAGACCACGAGGGGAACAGGTGCACTCTTCCCGAAAAGTGATAACAGTGGTAGACAAGAAGGTGAAGAGAGCTCTCATCGGTCGGGGCACTGAGTACAGGAGTTGGTATGTCATGGAATAATTGTCCATGACATACCAACTTACTAGCTTGGGGACAAAAATATGTGTTATTTTTGTCCCCAAGCTATAGAAATGATGTCCATAAACTGTAATAGGTGAAGAATAGATTCTCCTGTGAATGGAAAACTTGGGATATATAGATAAACTAGATAGGTTGGGGATTTGTTTCCCTGGAGTGTAGGAGACTTGAGGGGTGACCTGATAGAGGTACATAAAATCATGAGGGGCATGGATAAGATCGCAATCTTTTTCCAGGGTTGAGGAGTTAAAATACTCGAGGACAAAAATGTAAGATGAGTGGAGAAACATTTAACGGGGTAACTTTTTCACACAGAAGAGAGGGGGCATAAGGAGTGAGCTGCCAGAGAAGGTGGTAGAGGTGGGTACAACTACAACACTTAAAGGGGATAAAAAGACACATGATAGGAATTGTTTAGAAAGATATGAGCCAAAAGCAGACAAATGGGACTTGGTGTGGTCGGTACCTTGCATAACTCAGCATGGATGGATTGGGCCGAAGGGCCTATTGATGGATAGACTGGATGTGGGGAGGATGTTTCTACTAGTGGGAGAGTCTTGGACCATAGCCACAGAATTAAAGGACGTTCCTTTCGGAAGGAGATGAGGAGTTATTTATTTAGTCAGAGGGTGGTGAATCTGTGGAATTCATTACCACAGAATGTTGTGGAGGCCAAGTCAATGGATATTTTTAAGGCAGAGATAGATAGATAGATTATTGATTAGTACGGGTGTCAGGGGTTATGGGGAGAAGACACCCTACGGCAGCTGTCTGAAGGGAGTTTGTACGTTCTCCCCGTGACCTGCGTGGGTTTTCTCCGAGATCTTCGGTTTCCTCCCCCACACCAAAGGCGTACAGGTTTGTTTGTTAATTGGCTTGGTATAACATGTAAAATTGGCCCTAGTGTGTATAGGGTAGTGCTAATGTGCCGGGATCGCAGGTCGGGGCAGACTCGGTGGGCCGAAGGGCCTGTTTCTGTGCTGTATATCTAAACTAAACTGGTCAGCAGAGAGTCCGGGCGGAGATAAATGGTTGGGGGATACAGCAAAGGAATGCACACCCTGTCAGGAGCATTGCAAGGATCCCCTTGCAGGTTCCATCAACCTCTGGCACTGGTCAGACTAACTGTGTTCAGGATCCATGTGGAATTTGCCACTCTGCTTCTGGGAACAATAGCCACGGTCATTGTAGATGCACATTCCCAGCGGATGGAAACAATTCCTGTGGTCACTTCCACATTTCAAGCAGCAATCGCTCAGCTGAGTAACCTTCCAATTACTCGTGAAGGACAACGGAAGCAACTTGAGCAGGTTTGAATTGCCACGTTGGCCAGAATGAACGGGGGGACCAGTGTGTGCACATATCCAACGGCTGGCCTGCAGTGGCCGTTGCGGAAAATGGATTTTTTAAAAAGAGGTGAAACTGAGACACGCGTTTCCGATTTCACAAGTCATATACAACATGCAACCAGAGAATGGAGACCTGCTGAGTTATTTATGGGAGGGACGTCTCAGAGTGCACTTGGATCCAGTGAAGTGGCAGCTTAGCACGACTTTAGAGAGACCGCATTTAGAATTTTGTGTTCAGTTCTGGCCACCGTGTTATAGGAAAGATATTGTCAAGCATGAAAGGGTTCATAGAAGATTTATGAGGATGTTGCCAGGACTAGAGGGTGGGAGCTATAGCAAGAGGTTGCATAGACTGGGTCTCTATTCCTTGGAGCGCAGGAAGATGAGGGGTGATCTTATAGAGGTGTATAAAATCATGAGAGGATTAGATCAGGTAGATGCACTGAGTCTCTTGACCAGAGTAGGTGAATCAAGGACCAGAGGACATGGGTTCAAGGTGAAGGGGAAAAGATTTAATAGGAATCTGAGGGGTAACTTTTTCACACAAAGGGTGGTGGCTGTATGGAACAAGCTGCCAGAGGAGGTAGTTGAGGCAGGGACTAACCCAACGTTTAAGAAACAGTTAGACGGGTACATGAATAGGTAGACAAAAATGCTGGAGAAACTCAGCGGGTGCAGCAGTATCTATGGAGCGAAGGAAATAGGCAACGTTTCGGGCCGAAACCCTTCTTCAGACCGAAACGTTGCCTATTTCCTTCGCTCCATAGATGCTGCTGCACCCGCTGAGTTTCTCCAGCACTTTTGTCTACCTTCGATTTTCCAGCATCTGGAGTTCTTTCTTAAACAAGTACATGAATAGGACAGGTTTGGAGGGATATGGACCATGGTGGGACGAGTGTAGCTGGGGCATGTTGGCCGGTGTGGGTAAGTTGGGCCGAAGGGCTTGTTTCCACACTGTACAACTCTATGACTCTTTGACCTTGGGTTTCAAATGAGCGAGGCAGAAAGAACAACGAGACTTTGGGGCCTCTGGCCGCCATTTTATGAAGATGACCCTGTCACACGAATATTGGTATTGGTGTCGGTTTATTAATGTTTCCGGTACCAAGATTTGGAGTACTGTGAGAAATGTTGGGCCCCGTACCTGAGGAAGGATGTGCTGGCTCTGGAGAGGGTCCAGAGGTGGCTTACAAGAATGATCGCAGGAATGAGTGGGTTAGTATATGATGAGCATTTGGCAGCACTAGGCCTGTATACGCTGGGGTTTAGAAGGTCGAGGGAGGAACCTCTGAAATTTACAGAATAATGAAAGGCGTAGATCGAGTGGATGTGGAAAGGATGTTTCCACTGGTGGGAGAGTCTGGGACCAGAGGTCGTAGCCTCAGAATTAAAGGGCGCTCTTTTAGAAAGGAGGTGAGGAGGAACTTCTTTAGTCAGAGGGTAATTAATCTGTGGAACTCATTGTCACAGAGGGCCAGGGGGGTTAAAGTCAGTGGATATTTTTTAATGCAGAGATAGACAAATTTTTGATTAGAACGAGTGTCAAGGGTTATGGGGAGAAGGCAGCAAAGTGGGATGAGGAGGCAGAGATCAGCCATGATTGAATGGCGGAGTACTCGATGGGTCGAATGGCCTAATTCTACTATAACTTATGAACGGGTGGGATACAGTGAAAATCGTTGCTTTGCGTGTTATCCAGGCAAATCATAATGTACAGAGTGCGTCAGGCAAAAGAGAAAGTGCAGCAGTGCAGGATATTGCAATACAGCTGCAGAGGAAGAGAAGATTTAAAAAAGTGCAGGACCACAGTGAGGTTGGCTGGAATATCGCAAAATTGAACCA
>CM075990.1:7657420-7742420 GCA_038087875.1 Malacoraja senta | reverse complement strand
CGAAACCCTTCTTCTGACTGATGTAGGGTCCCTAGTGTGTGTCGGACGGTGTTAGTGTGCGGGGATCATTGGTCAGCGTGGACTCAATGGGTCAAAGGGCCTGTTTCCGCACTGTATCTCAAAACTAAACTAAACATTGTGGGCCATAGTTCCTATGTTGTGCTGTGCTATGTTCAATGTTGCATAACCCATTAAGTTCCTCCAGCACTTTGTGTTTTGTTCAAGATTGCAACATCTGCAGCTTCGTTTTATCACCATGAGTGAAGGAAATATTACTCTCTATCTAACCTGGGCTGCATTTACTTTGGGAGACAACAAAAGGAACTTTCATCTGCACTAAGCATCAGCCCAATCTTTCTTCAAAAGCCAACTCACCCATTTTTGGTTATCTGTCCAGTAAACTTTTGTTGAATTGTTTATGTATTCTCCAGACATGGACCCACTAACGCACGTGAGATATTTTTTATTTTCAATTCCCCCCACAAAAAATCAATAGCATTCTGTGAGCTTTCCAAACTAGTTTCCTGAGGAACAAGGACATCAGGTTTCTCTGCATCCCAGAGCTCTGGAATTTCTCCGGCATTTAGAACGTAGAACAGTGTAGCACAAGAATGGCCCACAATTTGTGTACTGCTCATAATGCCAACATTTATTTGTCTCTCATATGCTCCATGCGCACACACACACACACACACACACATATACAGACATGCGCACACACACGCACAATCACAAACACACTGTACAAAATACATACACACACACAATCACATACACACACAAAACACAGACATATATATATATACACACACACAATATATATATATATATACACACACACACACATATACTGTATATACACACGCGCGCACACATACATATATATATATATATATATATATACTATACACACATATATATATACAGTGGCTTGCAAAAGTATTCATACCCCTTGAACTTTTCCACATTTTGTCACGTTACAACCACAAACGTAAATTTATTTTATTGGGATTTTATGTGATAGACCAACACAAAGTGGCGCATAATTGTGAAGTGGAAGGAAAATGATACATGGTTCTCAAATTTTTTTACAAATAAAAACTGAAAAGTGTCGCGTGCAAAAGTATTCATCCCCCTTTACTCTGATACCCCTAAATAAAATCCAGTGCAACCAATTGCCTTCAGAAGTCACCTAATTAGTAAATAGAGTCCACTTGTGTGTAATCTAATCTCAGTATAAATACAGCTGTTCTGTGAAGGCCTCAGAGGTTTGTTAGAGAACATTAGTGAACAAACAGCAGCATGAAGCCCAAGGAACACACCAGACAGGTCAGGGATAAAGTTGTGGAGAAGTTTAAAGCAGGGTTAGGTTATAAACAAATATCCCAAGCTTTGAACATCTCACAGAGCACTGTTCAATCCATCATCCGAAAATGGAAAGGGTATGACACAACTGCAAACCTACCAAGACATGGCCGTCCACCTAAACTGACAGGCCGGGCAAGGAGAGCATTGATCAGAGAAGCAGCCAAGAGGCCCATGGTAACTTTGGAGGAGCTGCAGAGATCCACAGCTCAGGTGGGAGAATCTGTCCACAGGACAACTATTAGTCATGCACTCCACAAATCGGGCCTTTATGGAAGAGTGGCAAGAAGAAAGCCATTGTTGAAAAAAAGCCATAAGAATTCCCGTTTGCAGTTTGCCACAAGCCATGTGGGGGACACAGCAAACATGTGGAGGAAGGTGCTCTGGTCAGATGAGACCAAAATTGATGTTTTGGGACTAAATGCAAAACGCAATGTGTGGCGGAAACCTAAAACTGCACATCACACTGAACACACCATCCCCACTGTGAAACATGGTGGTGGCAGCATCATGCTGTGGGGATGCTTTTCTTCAGCAGGGACAGGGAAGCTGGTCAGAGTTGATGGGAAGATGGATGGAGCCAAATACAGGGCAATCTTGGAAGAAAACCTGTTAGAGTCTGCAAAAGACTTGAGACTGGGGCGGAGGTTCACCTTCCAGCAGGACAACGACCCTAAACATACAGCCAGAGCTACAATGGAATGGTTTAGATCAAAGCATATTCATGTGTTAGAATGGCCCAGTCAAAGTCCAGACCTAAATCCAATTGAGAATCTCTGGCAAGACTTGAAAATTGCTGTTCACAGATATTCTCCATCCAATCTGACTGAGCTTGAGCTATTTTGCAAAGAAGAATGGGCAAAGATTTCAGTCTCTAGATGTGCAAAGCTGGTAGAGACATACCCCAAAAGATTTGCAACTGTAATTGCAGTGAAAGGTGGTTCTACAAAGTATTGGCTCAGGGGGACTGAATACTTTTGCATGCCACACTTTTCAGTTTTTTATTTGTAAAAAAATTTGAAAACCATGTATCATTTTCCTTCCACTTCACAATTATGCACCACTTTGTGTTGGTATGTCACATAAAATCCCAATAAAATACATTTACGTTTGTGGTTGTAACGTGACAAAATGTGGAAAAATTCAAGGGGTATGAAAACTTTTGCAAGCCACTGTATACCTCCACACACACACACACACACACAAGATATATATATTTATATATATATGTCTTATCAACACTTTTATTCCCACATTTTTGCACATTATCACACACGCACAACTTATCTAGACGTGAACATGCTCACAAAGACTCTCACACTAATGTGCACATTCACTGCATGGTCACACACACTCTCATGATCACACATACTAACGCACACACACACACACACACAGTCACTCCCAGTCATGCCCACAGAGCCTCAGTCTCACACCAGTGAACACTCTGTCACCGTGACTCTCACACTCATGCGCACACTCACACGGAGACACGGAATTCCACGTTCACACTCTCACGTCACGCACACATCCAGTGCCGACCTGCCGCCATCGCATTTGCTGCTGTTGCTGCTCAGGATCACACTCCATGTGCATAAACTCACAGGAAGGCGCAGGCTTCAACTCAACCATGAAAGTCTGCCCACGGTATTTCCTCAAGGACAAAGCAACTGCTTGCATTACTCTTCTTATGGAATTGGAGAAACCTCGCCTGGTTGAATGTGGTTAAACGTACGCTCTCGTCAGCACAATGACCAAGCCACAGGGACCCAGAGGCTCCAACCCTTCTTACATTACCATAGCAACGTGACTGGAAAAGAGAGGTGCCTCATCATCTCCTGGTTCAAAGCCCTGTGAACATGCGGCAGTTTAACAAACACACGCCTCTCACTTGGACTTCACTCACTACTCCGCACTGAATGGTTTTGTTTTGTTTAATTGAATATATTCCCATTGAGTAAAGGCCTGTGATGAGTAGCAGTGTTAACAGCTGAAGATCCTTGATACACAAACAGTGATGGGAGAGGATGAGGGAGAGAGAGAGAGAGAGAGAGAGAGAGAGAGAGAGAGAGAGAGAGAGAGAGAGAGAGAGAGAGAGAGAGAGAGAGAGAGAGAGAGAGAGAGGAGAGAGAGAGAGAGTGAGAAAAAAAAGAAAAAAAAGTGCAGGAGTAGGCCATTCAGCCCTTCGACCATTCAATATGATCATGGCTGATCATCCAACTCAGTATCCTGTACCTGCCTTCTCTCCATACCCCCTGATCCCTTTAGCCACAAGGGCCACGTCTAACTCCCTAACTGAAATTATCATCTCAGTCCAAAAAGACTTCCCCCTTATCCTAAAACTGTGACCCCCTTGTTCTGGACTTCCCCAACATCGGGAACAATCTTCCTGCATCTGGCCTGTCCAACTCCTTAAGAATTTTGTAAGTTTCTATAAGATCCTCCCTCAATCTTCTAAATTCTAGCGAGTACAAGCCGAGTCTATCCATTCTTTCTTCATGTGAAAGTCCTGCCATCCCAGGAATCAGTCTGGTGAACCTTCTCTGTACTCCCTCTATGGCAAGAATGTCTTTCCTCAGATTAGGAGACCAAAACTGTACGCAATACACCAGATGTGGTCTCACCAAGGCCCTGTACAACTGCAATAGAACCTCCCTGCTCCTATACTCAAATCCTTTTGCTATGAATGCTAACATACCATTCTCTTTCTTCACTGCCTGCTGCACCTGCATGCCTACTTTCAATGACTGGTGTACCATGACACCCAGGTCTCGTTGCATCTCCCCTTTTCTTAATCGGTCACCATTCAGATAATAGTCTACTTTCCTGTTCTTGCCACCAAAGTGGATAACCTCACATTTATCCACATTATCCTGCATCTGCCATGCATTTTCCCACTCACCCATCCTATCCAAGTCACCTTGCAGCCTCCTAGTATCCTCCTCACAGCGAACACTGCCCCACAGCTTTGTGTCATCCACAAACTTGGAGATGTTGCATTCAATTCCCTCGTCCAAATCATTAATATATATTGTAAATAGCTGGGGTCCCAGCACTGAGCCTTGCAGTACCCCACTCGTCACTGCCTGCCATTCTGAAAAGGACCCGTTTACTCCTACTCTTTGCTTCCTGTCTGCCAGCCAGTTCTCTATCCACATCAATACTGAACCCCCAATACCGTGTGCTTTAAGTTTGCATACTAATCTCTTATGTGGGACCTTGTCAAAAGCCTTCTGAAAGTCCAGATATAACACATCCACTGGTTCTCCCCTATCCACTCTACTAATTACATCCTCGAAAAAGTCTATAAGATTCGTCAGCCATGATTTACCTTTCATAAATCCATGCTGACTTTGTCCAATGATTTCACCACTTTCCAAATGTGTTGCTATCCCATCTTTAATAACCGACTCTAGCATTTACCCCACTACAGATGTTAGACTAACTGGTCTGTAATTCCCTGTTTTCTCTCTCCCTCCCTTTTTAAAAAGTGGGGTTACATTAGCTACCCTCCAATCCTCAGGAACTACTCCAGAATCTAAAGAGTTTTGAAAAAATATCACTAATGCATCCACAATTTCTGGGGCTACTTCCTTAAGCACTCTGGGATGCAGCCTATCTGACCCTGGGGATTTATCGACCTTTAATCCATTCAATTTACCACTTCCCGACTAACCTGGATTTCACTCAGTTCCTCCATCTCATTTAACCCCCGGTCCCCTGCTATTTCCGGCAGATTATTTATGTCTTCCTTAATGATGACAGAAACAAAGTAGTTATTCAATTGGTCTGCCATGTCCTTGTTCCCCATGATCAATTCACCTGTTTCTGACTGCAAGGGACCTACATTTGTTTTAACTAATCTTTTTCTCTTCACATATCTATAAAAAGCTTTTGCAGTCAGTTTTTATGTTCCCTGCCAGTTTTCTTTCATAATCTATTTTCCCTTTCCTAATTAAGCCCTTTGTCCTCCTCTGCTGGACTCTGAATTTCTCCCAGTCTTCTGGTATGCTGCTTTTTCTGGGTAATTTGTATGCTTCATCTTTTGTTTTGATGCTATCCCTGATTTCCCTTGTTATCCACGGATGCACTACCTTCCCTGATTTATTCTTTTGCCAAACTGGGGTGAACAATTGTTGTAGTTCATCCATGCGGTCTTTAAATGCCCTCCATTGCATATCCACAGTCAACCCTTTAAGAATCAATTGCCAGTCTATCTTGGCCAATTAGGTCAAGTAGGTCGGGGCGTTTTTTCTAGCAAGATGAAAAATGTCCACGAGTAAAGGTCGTGAATTAGGTCGTGAAAGTGGGACAGGCCCTTTACTCCCAATCACTTCATACGGTTATTTACTGGCAATTTAGTCTTTCGATATTACTTTACACATTAGAGATACAGTGCAGAAACAGGCCCTGCGACCCACTGAGTCCGTGTTGAAAATCGATCACCCTTGAAGCTATGTAAGAACTCTGTAACCAGTTTGTCGTGTATTACTATTTGTACATATGCTTTTAATTTAAAAAAAAAATTTTTTAAAGAAAATCGAGCACCCTGTACACTCGTACTATCCTACATAGTACAGGCAGTTTACAATTTCCAGAAGCCGATTGAATCTGCAAACCCGCATGTCTTTGGAGTGTGGGAGGAAACCGGGGCACCCGGAGAAACCGCACGCAGTCACAGGCACAACGTATATAATCTGTGCAGACAAGCACCTGCAGTCAGGATCGAACCCGGGTATCTGGCATTGTAAGGCAGCAACTCTACCGCTGCACCATCGTGCAAGTTCCTAATCTGAAATAGCAACCTCCAGAAATGCTGCTTGACTCATTAAGTTCTTCCAGAGTTGTTTGTTTGCTCCAGATTCCAGCATCTGCAGTCTCATGAGTCTGCAGAACCACATTTACCATGTTTTGTTACGACATGGATGGAAACCATTTGTGCTGACTCTTAGAAGATGCCCATTCCTCTGTAATTTTCCCTGTACCTTAATCTGTCTGTATTCCCATCAGCTCTCCCACAGTCCACCACTCACTAGGCACCAGCGCCAATTTACAGTGGCCAATTAATGACCAATTAACCTGCAACCCTCTCGTCTGGGGATGTGGGTGGAAACTGGAGAACTCGGAGCAAGCCCATGTTGTTTACTGGGAGAATGTAGATCAAACACATGGACATGCATACACATGCACGCACATGTACACAAAACACACACAAACATACACGCAAGCAGATACACACAAGACACACACGCTCGCACGCATGCACACACACACACATGCACACACACACACACAAGACACACACAAACATGCACACATGCACACACCAGTGCACACATGGACATGCACACACACATGCTTGCACGCATGCACGCACACACATGTACACTCATGCACGCACATAAACACAAGACACACACAAACATACACACACACACACACACATATGCACACATGGACGCACATACACACAAGACACACACACATGCCTGCATGCATTGCACACACACACACAAGACACACACATGCACACACACATACACACATACATATGACACACATGCACACACACACAAACACAAACACACAGACACACACACACACACACACACACACACACACACAAACACACAGACACACACACACACAAACACACAGACACACACACACACAGACACACACACACACACACACACACACACACAAACACACAGACACACACACACACAGACACACACACACACACACACACACACACACACACACACACACACACACGCACACACACACACACACACACACAAACACACACACACACACACACACACACACACACACAAATACACACACACACAAAGCATCAGAGGTCAGGACTCTGAAGAGCGACACAAAATGATGGAGTAACTCAGCGGTTTAGGCTGGAGAAAAGGAATAGGTGACCCTTCATCGGACTCTCTTTTTCTCCAGAGATGCTGCCTGACCCGTTGAGTTACTCCAGCATTTTGTGTCTACCACATTGTTACAACCTGGGTTACTAAAGGGCTTGGGGAGCACGAGTTCACTGTTTCGGAGAGCAGTAGTAAATGTAACACAGGCAGCCATGTCCACGTTTTAAAGGGTCGTTCAGAAGATGATACATCTGATGATATTACAACCTTCGCACAGCAGAGGAGTGCATGATTAGACAATGAATCTAAAATTAGACGGATAGATGCAAAGCTCTGCCGTAACTCGACAGGTCAGGCAGCATCTCTGGAAAGGATGGGTGACGTTTCGGGTCGGGACCCTTCTTCAGTCTGAAGAAATGTCCCGATCCGAAACGTCACCCATTCTTTTTACGCCAGCACTTTGTGTCTATCTTTGGTATAAACCAGCATTGTTTGTACAGTCTAAAATTGGAGGGCATAAGTTTAAGGTGAGAGGGGGAAAATGTTAAATGGACTGGAAAGGAGGCAAAAGTGGTGGGAATGTGGAATGAGCTGCCAGAGGTGGTGGTGGAGGCAGGTACAATTGCAATGTTTAATAGAATTGGGGCAGGTCAGGGTTAGAGGGAGACATAAGAAACAGAAGATACTGAAATCTCAATCAAGGCAGAAAGTTCCGGAAGAACTCAATGGGCCAGGCCATGTCCAGGGAGGGAATGTCTGAAGGAAACATCGTGGAGAAGAGTCCTGCCCCCAAATGCTGTCTGACCCGCAAAGTTTCTCCAGCACTTTGTTTTATGGGTATGGCCTGAATGCTGGTCAGCATGAAGGGGTTGGGTCGAATGGCCTGATTCTGCACTGTATTCTGCATCTGTGACTAATTATAGAGCCAGAGGCAAGGGTGCTGGAATTGAGGTGGGCTACGGTGTATGAATGGAGCTATGATTGTCCCCATACATGTCCAAACCACCTCCCAGTGAGGAATGGGTGAGTGTCGGAGGGAGCACACACTGAGCGTGGGCAGAGGAGTTTTACCACAGATGTCGCCGACCTCATAGGGTCAAAAGGTCATAGGTGATGGGAGCAGAATTAGGCCATTCGGCCCATCAAGTCTACTCCGCCATTGAATCATGGCTGATCTATCTCTCCCTCCTAAACCCATTCTCCTGCCTTCTCCCCATAACCCCTGACACCCGTACTAATCAAGAATCTGTCTATCTCTGCCTTAAAAATCTCCATTGACTTGGCCTCCACAGGCAAATAATTCCACAGATTCACAATCCTCTGACTAAAGAAATTCCTCCTCATCTCCTTCCTGAAGGAATGTCCTTTAATTTTGAGGCTATGACCTCTAGTCATCGACTCCCCCACTAGTGGAAACATCCTCTCCACATCCACTTGATCCAGGCCTTTCACTATTCTGTACCTTTCAATGAGGTCTCCCCTCATTCTTCTAAACCCTGCTGTGAGCTTCTAGCTTGTTCTGGTTTTGTTTCAGATTGCTGGCATCTGCAGCTTTTTGTCAGCCAGTGACGACTCGGCCGCTGGTCAGGGGTAGCGCCACTTCCGCTGAGGGCAAGGGCGAGGGCGAGGGCAGTGCCACACTAAAGGGGAGGCAGTACCGATGGACATGCGGTGCATGCGGTGCTGCGGGGGAGAGAGAGGGAGGGGACGCGGGGAGGAGAAGGGGGAGAGAGCACAGCCCAGCAAAGCCAGGCTAACAACACATAAGATAGACACAAAAGGCTGGTGTAACTCAGCGGGACAGGCAGCATGTCTGGAGAGAAGGAACGGGTGGCGTTTCGGGTCGAGGTACCCTTCAGAAGAAGAAACGTCTAAAGAAGGCACTCGACCTGAAACGTCACCCATTCCTTCTCTCCAGAGATGCAGCCTGCCCCGCTGAGTTACTCCAGCACATTGTGTCTATCTTCGGTTGAAAGCAGCATCTGCGGTTGCCCCCTGAACATTTCGAATGAACACATAATGTATGGCAGGTAAGTGGTGGTCTGATGGGCACTGGAGATTAACGGTGCGAGGCTCGGTGTCAGGACCACTCTCTCACCGTGTCACACCAGAAAATAAAACAAATCAGATGCGCCCGTCTCCATAGCGATGGGCTGTGACCAGATACACTGATGACAAGTGGTGGTGTGAGTGTGCGACCACTTCATCAACAGCTGACAGTGTACGTACATCTTTCCTCAGCCTTTGTTAGGGAGTGGCCCGTTACATTGAAAATAGGTGCAGGAGTAGGCCATTCGGCCCTTCGAGACAGCACCGCCATTCAATATGATCATGGCTGATCATCCAAAATCAGTATCCCGTTCCTGCCTTCTCCCCTATCCCTTGATTCTGTTAGACCCTAAGAGCTAAATCTAACTCTCACTTGAGTTACAGTGAAACAATGGCTGACTGTAGATCAGAACTACAGTGTGGAAACAGGCCCTTCGGCCCACCGAGTTTGGGCCGGCCAGCAATCCCCCCATATATTAGTAGGAGGCATGAGAGTCTGAGGAAGGGTGTCGACATGAAACCTCACCCCATTCCTTCCCTCCAGAGATGCTGCCTGTCCCGCTGATTAGTTCCCGCTACGCATAGATTAGTTCTATGTTATCCCAAGTTTGTATCCTACACACTCTGGGAAAATCACACAGGCAATTAAACCTGCAAACCTGCACGTGTCTGGAGTGTGGGAGGAAACCGGAGCACCCGGAGAAAACCCACGCGGGTCGCGGCGAGAAGGTACCAACTCCGTACAGACAGTGCCCTCAGTCGGGATCGAACCTGGGTCTCTGGCGCTGTGAGGCAGCAACTCCGTGCTGCCCATCGCAGCCTGCCTGCGGGGAGACACAGTGTGAGCTTGGTGTGCCCGCTGTCACAGAGGCCCCATAAATCCGCAGACAGGGCCGAGTTATAGCCATCACCACTGCACTAATCCTCGAACAACTCTCCATCCAGTGTTCCCTGCCGCTGGCCGATCATTTTAACAGTGGCTCTCTATCCCTGCGGTGAGGAGGAGGAGGGGTAACTTGCACATCTGCAGTGCCCGACGCGAGTGTACATGATTCCTGGCACCTCCTGGCTGCTGAAGTGCCTCTTTAGCGCAGTCACCTTGAGAATGACAGCAGCTAATTTCACACAGCGAGATCTCCTGAACAGCAATGTGATCATTACCAGCTACTACTCTTTGTTGCCCGAGAATGGGTGAATATTGGCCTCGCCTTCCCCAGAGAGAACCTTCCTGCTGCTTGTCAACACTGTGTAGCAGTAACCTTTAGTGAACGTGGGCAGGCAGTGTTATATTTGAATGTAGTGTCTCTGGCACTGCAGAAGTCTCTCCACGTTGCTGTATCAACTCTCCAGCATTCCTACTGGTGTTAACCGTGCACTCCTGCCTCTGCATGTACAGCCTGTACAGCTTCCCAGTGACACTGTCCCTCAGATGACAGATCACTCCCATGGCACCTCCCCCTCCAACAGTGTGCTGCCCCCATCACTACACAGCGCATGATCATCACTGTACTTCCTCAATACCACCTCTTCAGTGGCACCTCCTTATTATTATTCTTTTAAAAAAAAAATTTTTTTCTTTCTTTTTGAAGGAAAAAGTGAAAGTGTAGGAAATGTGACAACAAAAAAGGACGAAGACCCTATAAGAGCAAAATTAAAAACAAAAGAAAAAGAGTTAAGAAATAGACCCTAGGAAAGAAAGAAAGAGAGAAAGAGGAAAAAGAGAGAAACAAATATTTTTATGAGCACCTCCTTATTATTGACCCTCAAATCTATCAAGTACCACCCCAATGCTTTCAATCCCACAGTGCGGCACTCCCGGCCAAGCTGGCCATCTGCGAGTCACGGTGCCAGGCCAAAGAGGGCTCTCTCTGCCCAAGCCGGCTGCCTGCCCCTTTTCCAGGGTTACGTCCGCGCCCGGGTGGTTTTTAGAGGGACTGCGCGCTGTCCACGGGTGCCATGGGATCTCCGGGACCCTTGGGCACCGCAGGGGGTGGAATGCATCCTTGACAAGGATTGTAATATAGTCGTTTAAAGGGCCTGTCCCACTTGGGCGTTATTCGTGCGTCATTTACGCGACATCATTTATGCGTCATGCATTACGCGCGCGGTTACGTAGGCAGTGACGCGCGGTTGCGTGCGGCGCCCCTGGATTTTGGGATGTACAAAATCTGCGTGACGCGCAGATGACGCCCAAGTGGGACAGGCCCTTAAGAGTGTGGAAGAGTTAAGAATATTTGTTTAGATAGTTGGGTGATTTTGTATTATGGTGGTGGATTTGTTTGGTATTGTATTGTATATATTATTGCAATAATTGATTACATTTATTTTTGTTAAAAAAACAGTGCGACACTCCCTCAGAACTTCCCGCCCCTTCCCCCCCCACAGTGTAGCGCCCCCTTAGTACTGCCTCCCTGATAGTGTAACACTCCCTCATACATCTCATATGATGGCACAGTAATGTTACGATGCTTCCCTCAGCATTACATCACCAACAGTGTACGACTCTGCCAATACTGTCTCCCGTTATAGTGTGGCGTGGTCGGGATCTTCACTCACAAGTAGTTGTGCTACCAGTCGTCAGTTCATTGGTCGCTAAAAAGCAAAAAAACTGCAGGTGCTGGAAATCTGAAATATAAGAGATAATGTTGGAAACACTCAGCAGGTCAGGCAGCATCTGTGGAAGGAGAAACGAGTACACTGCCCTTTAATTAGAAAGGCCTGAAACTTTTTTTTATCTGCACAGATGCTGCCTGACCTGCTGAGTATTTCAGCATTTTCTGTTTCAACTTAATGGGGTTTACACTGCTCGTGTACATGGGGCATGGAGTTTCCTTGCTAAGATAACTAGAGTGTGTGTGTGGGGGGGGGGGGGGGAGAGGGTGAAATGGGTTAATTTTGGAAGCTTACGACCATTCCTGGCACTGTTTCCCTTGGTTGTAGCAAAATTAATTAACATAGAAACAAAGAAAATAGGTGCAGGAGTAAACCATTCAACCCTTCAGTTGGCTGATCATCCAAAATCAGTACCCCATTCCTGCTTTTTCCTCATATCGCTTGATTCCGTTAGCTCTCAGAGCTAAATCTAACTCTCTCTTGAAAACGCTTGAAGTTACCAGTACCAACCTGATTACTCTGCTGGTCTGAGGAAGGGTCCCAACCTGAAAAGTCACTCATCCTATTTCTCTAGAGATACTGTCTGACCCGCTGAGTTGCTCAAGCTCTTGGTGTCTATCTTCGGTATAAACCAGCGTCCGTAGTTCCTTTCTATATATTTTATTCACTTACTTTACCAGGTTACCACCAGAAATTCCTATGAATAGGAATGAAATTGCACCCACTTCACCAGAGGGTCTGGAGGCAGATACAATTACAATGCCTAAGAGGCAATTGGATGGGCACTTGGATCGGGAGGACATGAAAGGATACAGAACTAACGGGATCAGTGTGGATGGGACAAATGGACAGCATGGACATGGTGGGCCGAATGGCCCGTATCTCAGTCCATGCAGTGCTGTGCAATCCTATGTTTCTCGAGACGAAGGGTACAGAGAACACTTGAACCATAGTCACTATTATGGAGATGCAATTGTTTGTATTGTGGTCACTGAGATTAAACTTAAACAGTGAGCAGCTGGTAAATAGTGTTAAAGTGGGGGAATTTACTATTTCTCAGTAAAAAATCCTGGGGTGTGAGATTGCAACCTTCACCTGGTCCACCCTGTTTCGACTAATGCTACCAACCTGATGTGCACAAACAAATAGATCAAATAGACCAAGTTGACCTATAACTTTAGGCTGTGCACGCCATACGCAAGAAGAAGAAGTAAAAATCCTTCCATAGGAAGTTGGGCTATTGAGGGACGGAAGGATCTGCCTGTGAACCTCAGAGATACCAAAATGGTATCAAGGAGACAATCTGATCCTTCGGACCATTGAGTCCGTGCCGACCAGCGATCCCCGCACATTAACACTATCCAACACAAAATGCTGGAGTAACTCAGCGGGTCAGGCAGCACACCTTGAAGACATGGATAGACAACGTTTTGGGTCGGGGACCCTTCTTCAGGTTCCCGCATCTGCAGTTCCTTGTTATTGGAACAGGAGGGAAATTTCTCAGCCAAATAGGGCGGCACGGTGGCACAGCGGTAGAGTTGCTGCCTTCCAGCACCAGAGACCCAAGTTCGATCCTGACTATGGGTGCTGTCTGTACAGGTTTGTACGCACTCCCCCTGACCTTCGTGGGTTTTCTGCGAGATCTTCGGTTTCCTCCCACACTCCAAAGATGTACATTTGTCGGTTAATTGGCTTGGTATAAATATATTTTTTTAATTGACCCAAGTGTGTTTAGGATAGTGTTTTAATGTGCGGGGATCGCTCGGTGGGCTAAAGGGCCTGTTTCCGCACTGTATCTCTAAACTAAACTAAATTAAACTAAATCCGGGCTGTATGGTTGGCTGGAAGAAGGCTGTTCGGAAGGTCAGGTCTGTGGGAACACCGGGAGGGTTTTCCCTATCCTGTACCATCTTGTTGCCTGCACAACTTCATGTGGAGCGCACAGACGTTCAAATGTATGATTAATGCATTTGCAACAAACCGGGATATTTAGCACCAGTCACAACTAAAGCAAATCAGGGTTGAAAGGAAAATCATTCTGGCGACTCACAGTTCAAGGCATCAGCTTCTCATTAACTTCAAATCGAAAGAGGAACAAACGGGAGTGAAGCAAACTTTAATGTATCATCTATTCCTACATGAACAAACTGTTGGTTATATTTGATTAGAAGTCTGATTAACTTTAAAGTATTTCCCTCCTCACCACCCCAAGGCAAGCTCACAAATAAACTATTAACTTTAAATAATTAAGCAGACCCACCAGAATAAATTCACTTAACCAAACAGGACAGAAACGAACCTTCTGGGCATTTTGGTGAACTGTGCAGATGGTTAAATACCTGCCAGAGCCAACATAAAATAAATAGATTATCAATGTGGCACCTTCATGGGACTGTGCACAGTGGGAGGCAGTGGGAAGTGGCTCACAAGTAGTAAATTGCTTTGTCTTGATCACAAATCTCGTTGCTCCGAGCCATTGAGGTGTGTGATTCTCCAAGATACTTTTTAATACTTCGAGGAGGGGAGTTATATCCAAGTAGTATATTCCAGCACTCCCCTCACAGTCCAGAGATACAGGTTCTGACTGCAGAGGGGGAAGGAGTTTTGGGCACATCCCAGTCCTCTCCAACTTAAGAAGGGTTTCGGCCCGAAACGTTACCTATTTCCTTCGCTCCATAGATGCTGCTGCACCCGCTGAGTTTCTCCAGCATTTTTGTGTACCCTCTCCAACTTATGTTAGACACAAAAAGCTGGAGTAACTCATCGGGACAGGTAGCATCTCTGGAGAGAAGGAATGGGAGACGTTTCGGGTCACGACACTTCTTCAGACCAACTCTCCAACTGATGTGATGCACAGACTGTGAGACAGACGCAATCGGCCCAAGGTCCCCAGACAGGGACAGAATAGACAGGTCTGAAGAAGAGTCCCAACCTGAAACATCACTTATACATTGCCTGCACAGATGCTGCCTGACCCACGGTGTTCCTCCAGCACTTTTGTGTTTTGTTCAAAGTCCCAGCATCTGCAGTTCTTTGTGTCTCCAGAATAGACAAGTTCATAAGTTATTGGAGCAGAACTAGGCCATTCGGCCCATCGGGTCTACTCCGCCATTCAATTATGCCAGATCTGTCTTGCCCTCTCACCCAATCTCCTGCCTTCTCAGATGGGGCATCTCAGTCAGCAGGGATGAGTTGGGCCGAAGGGCCCGTCTCTGTATGACTGCACGATAAGGAACTGCCGATGCTGTTAATACAAAGTTGTTGTACGGGTTCCATGACTGGGGTGGCACATAGGTGATGCGGGTAGTGCAGCTGTCTCTTTCCTGCGCTGTTTGTGTGGAGTTTGCACGTTCTTTCTGTGGCTGTGTGGGTTACTCGGGCTAGGCGTTCAGGTTTCCTCCCACACCCTTACAATGTGTTGCTTGTTCGGTTAATGTTTTTTACTGTACGTTGTCCCTCGTATAGTCGTGCGGGGAATCAGGGGAGTGTCGATGGCAAAGAGAGACACAAAGCACTGGAGTAACGCAGCAGGTCAGGCAGCAGCATCTCTGGAGGAAAAGGATGGGTGACGTTTTGGGTCGGGACATTTCTACAGACTATTAATGACTTCATAGACTGTTAAGGGCACTTGTGAGAGACAATAGAGGCGGGAATGCGCTTATTTGCACGGCACTTCTTCAGACTGATTGTAGGGGAGAGGAACTTTAATTTGTCGGTTAAGTGGCCACTGTCGTGCGTAGGGAGTGGACGTGCAAGTGGGAATGACGCAGAACTAGTGTGAATGGGTGATCGACGGTCGGAATGGGCTCGGTGGGCTGAAGGGCCTGTTTCCATGCTGTATCTCTGAACTAAACGAGGAGCGGCAGCGTGAGAAAGCCTAAAGGTTTGGGCTGAGTCGGCCAGGCATCAGGTACCGTGGAGGCTGGTTGTGTCGATGCTCAGGATGAGAGAACTTTGCAGCTGAAATAACAGGAGTCTTCAATTTCAATAGAAACTGGGAGATAGCAAACGGTTCAAGTGGCAAAGTTAGTCTGGAGGATTTCGGCACATTGAAGAACTGACAAGGGAACAGACAATCTCGATTCACTGATGACTAATGAGCAGAGATTAATTAATAATCTGACAATGAGGAATCGGTGAGCTCGCAGTGACCTTAACATGATTACATTTGACACTAACTTGAGCAACTAAAAGATCACACAGTCACCATGGTTTTGAATTTGAGCAAAGATATTTGGAAGGAATTAAAAACAAAGTGAATGCAGTAAATTGCTTTGAGCTGTTCATGGTTCACAGAGATATAATGGGAAGTTTTGAAAGGGGTTTTTAGTGCAGCACAATACCAGTGCAAACTCTGAGATATCAAAGGCTCCATCAGGATTAATTTGGAGGCGAAGACACAGTATAAACGTGAATGCAATAGCTTGCATAAATGCTTAGTTTAGTTTAGTTTAGAGATACAGAGCAGAAGCAATTCCCTTAGTCCCTCCGAGTCCGTACCGGCCATGATCCCCACACATTAGCACTATCCTATACTCACAACAATTTACAATGTTACCAAGGCAATTAACCTACTAACCTGTACGTCTTTGGAGTGTGGGCGAAAACCGGAGCACCCGGGGAAAACTCACGCAGGTCACGGGGAGAAGGTACAAACTCGATACAGACAGCGCCCGTGGTCAGGATTGAACCCGGGTCACCGGCGCTGCGAGGCAGCAACTCCACCGCTGCGCCACCGTGCCGCCCTGACATCCAGTGAACTGGGAGAAATAGCGGCTCATGGAGTTGTGCGGCATAGGAAGAGGCCTTTCAGCCCACCGAGCCCATATCAACATATCCACACTAATCCTACACTCATCACATTGTATTTGCCCCATCCGTACCTCCATAATTCTCGCACTCACTCATAAACCAGAACCAGTCAACCTACCAGCCTGCACGTCTTTGAGAGAAACTGGAGCATCCGCTATCACAGGGGAGAGCGTGCAAACTCCACACAGTCAGCAGCCGAGACCTGGAATGAACCCGGGTTGCTGGTGGTGTTCGCGGGCAGTTCAATCAGCTGAGCCACTGTGTCTCCCTCTCAAAATACCGAGAGCAATTGAGGTAGATTTAGGTTTATTATTGTCACGTGAAAAGCTTGGTTTTACATATTTAATCAAATTAGATTGTATTAAAGAAAATACAACCGAGCCAAACACAAGTATAAGTATTTGTAGGAAGGAACTGCAGGCGCTTGTTTACACTGAAGATAGGATTACAAGGCTGGAGTATCTCAGCGGGACAGGCAGCATCTCTGGATAGAAGGAATGGGTGATGTTTCAGCTCAAGGCCCTTCTTCAGACCAGAAACGTCACCCATTCCTTCTATCCAGAGATACTGCCTATCCTGCTGAGTTACTCCAGCATTTTATGTCTATCCTCAAGTACAAGTATAATAGGTGGAGCAAAGGCGAAGATTGCAGAGTATAGATCTCAGCGATCAGTTCCATAGACAAAATTCAACGTCCGCAATGGGGTCGAGATGAATCGGACAGTACGCTGACTTATGGAAGGACCGTTCAGAAGCCTGATAACTGAGGGGAAGAAGGGGAAAGTGGATGAACACAAAGAAAGTATTAATTGAGTTAAGAACAGGAAATGCTAGAAACTCAATGTGTCAGACAATATCTGTTGAGAGACTGAGATATGAAAAATAAATTTGGAACCAATTTCATGCCTCATAGATATGAGAGAGAACATAGGGGTGGATCATTAATGATAGATATTTGTAAAAGCACGATCTGGGCAGAATTAATAAATGTCCAATATATCTGTTTTCAGAGGAGGGGAGGATGACTAATATTGAGCAACAGAGGGGGAATTGAACAGAAATCAAGGGGAGGAACTTATTGGACATGACATGATGATGGTGATAAAGATAAAGGGATCTTGGGTGGATAAATCTCAGGGATGTGCTGGTTTCCACTCCAGGATATTAAAAGACACTGGCGAGGAAATTGCAGAGACACGATCTTTCGCCGGCAGTAAATTTGGAAGTTTGCTGATGTGGCGAGATGGCAGCTCAGAGCCACTGTGTCATGGGATAATATCTGTTGTAATAGGGTTCCAGACATCTGTCAGTGGGGACATAGTGACTGAGCGCCTGATCGGAGAGCGACTGATTGGAAAGTCAGGAGGCACTTCTGCCGAGCCTGACCAAGGTAATTCAAGTTAGACATAAAAATGCTGGAGTAACTCACAGTGGGTCAGGCAGCATCTCTGGAGGGAAGGAATGTGTGACATTTTGGGTCGGGAACCGTCTTCAGACTGGAGTCAGGGGAAAGGAAATTGAGGTATAAAGCCCGGGGAAAGGGAAACGAGAGATATGGGTCATTGAGTTTTGTGAGGTAGACACCATCATTGTGGACAGACAGTTGCTGCACCAGGGAGACACCTATATTGAGGATGGGATGGGCATTGTAGTGTTTCACACGACAGTTTAGCAAGCACCACGAGAGAGCATGGAATTGGAGATAGCCTTTGTGGATGGCTTGCAATTGGTTGGGATGGAGAATGAGGAAACGGGTCTAAACGCTAGTGGGTTAATATGCTGTTAATGAAAGGGTAATGTGGCACAGCACACAAATAAGCCCTTCAGCCCACCGTGTCCATGCTGTGTCTATCTATACGAGTCAGTCAGAGTCATACAACACAGAAACGGGACCTTAAGCCCAATCTGCTTATGCCAACCAAGATGCCCCATGCCCCATCTATACCAGTTCTACCTGCCCACATTTGGCCCATATTCCACAACATCTTTCCAATCCATGTACCAGTCCGAATGCCTTCCAAAATGGTATTAAAGTACCTACCTCAACCACATCCTCTGACAGTTTGTTCTATATACCCACCACCCTCTGTGTGGAAAAGTTTCCCCTCAGGAACCTGTTAAATCTTTCACCCTCTCACCTTATACCTATGTCCCCTTGATTTCCCTTATTCTGTGCATTTACCCTGTCTATTCCCGTCATGATCTGACACCTCTATAAGATCACCCCTCATCTTCCTGCGTTCCAAGGAATAAAGTCCGAGCCTGACCATCCTCTCCTGATAGCTCCGGCCCTCAAGTCCTGGCGACATCCTCATCAATCTTGTCTGCATTCCAATCCCATTTGCCAACACTGGATCTGTATCCTCCCATGACAGCGATCTAAAGACTCATCCCGATACAAGTTAAATGTCGAGGGAGTACCTGCCTCCACCACATCCTCAGGTAGTGCTTTCCTGAATTAAAGAACCCTCTAGGTGAAGTAAGTTCTTCCTCAGATCCCCTCTAAACCTCATGGCCCTTACGCAGAACCTCTACCCTCTAGTCTTAGATGGGGGGGGAAAGAACATCCCAGTGAATCCACTGTGCATTTCCTCAAGGGCACTTACAGTACATCCTTCATATAGTGTGGTGACCAACACTGCGATCAGAACTCTTTCTGTGGCCTAATTAACTCCCTGCTCTTTTGGTCTATGCTTCTCTACCCCCTTTCCACCTGTACAGCGTTACCTGGACTATATTACCTTGGACTTCTATAGACAGGTACTTAATGTTCAGCATGGACATGGGGGGCTGAAGGGCCTTTTTTTGTAGTGCAGGCAAGATGTACGAGGATGTTGCCAGGACCTGAGGGTCTGAGCTGTAGGGAGAGCATGGTCAAGGTACTTTACGCCTTGGAACGCAGGAGGATCAGGGGTGATCTTATGGAGGCACTGGGTCACTAAGACAGGTGAAGGGGCTTCAGGGAAGGTATGGGGGATGTCTGCTTGCGGGGAAATAGAATTAAGATACAAATCAGCAACAATTGAATTGGATGGAGTAGCTCGCACAATGTGTCCTGATGGTTCTCAGTGGCATGGTTTGAGAAGCCCAGCGATAATTGTCGCTCACATTCACATTGCGCAGAGTCAGATCACTGAAAGTGATTTCACAGCTGGCTGGACAGATAATATCTGTTTGATTCAAACCATGGCAAATGTAGAACGTAACAAGCTGACTGCTAAACGAGTATTTTTTATCCTCATGGAATGCGGGGATCTCCAGTCAGGCCAGCATTTACTGACCATCCATGGATGTCCTTGAGAAGATGGTGATGCCAATGTTTTGAAGCCCTGGATTGCCTATGGTGAAGTATCTACCTTGGCTGGGCCTAAAATCTGGGTCTGGGCAGAATATTTTAATATAGTGATATCTTTTTATTGTAAAACCTCATTTAAGAGGCTTTTTAGATCGTTTAATTCAGAGATCGAGCGCGGAAACAGGCCCTTCGGCCCACCGACCAGCGATCCTAGCACACTAACACTATCCTACACACACTGGGGACAATTTACACTTATACCAAGCCATTTAACCTACAAACCTGTCCGTCTTTCGAGTGCGGGAGGAATCCGAAGATCTCGGGGAAAACCCACGCAGGTCACGGGGAGAGTGTACAAACTCTGTACAGACAGCACCCGTAGTCAGGATCGAACCCAGGTCTCTGGCGCTGCATGTGCTGTGAGGCAGCAACTCTACCGCTGCGCCACCGTGCCGCCCAGTACTGCTTATGGAAACGATAGGCAAATAGAAGTGCAGGGCAACTTCTCTGCATCAGAGGGCGGTGGAGGCCGGGATGCTTTCAAGAGAGAGCTAGATAGGGCTCTTAAAAATAGGGGAGTCAGGGGATATGGGGAGAAGGCAGGAATGGGTTACTGATTGGGGATGATCAGCCATGATCACATTGAATGGCGGTGCTGGCTCGAAGGGCCGAATGGCCTACTCCTGCACCTATTGTCTATTGTCTATTGTCAAAGAGGGATATGGATCCTGTACAGGCAGATGAGATCAGTTTAACGAGGCTTGTTCGGCACACACATTGTGGGGTGAAGGGCTCGTTCCTGTGTTGTTCTGTTCTACCTGCTATCCTTTCCAGACCTGCGAAGCAAATTTTTGCAACAGAATTTTTCTCAGGTTTAATTTTTGTTGGAATATTGGAAACTATAATTTCTTCCTGTATCGTTAATCTCTCTTCCAATCCCACAGATGCTGCCTGACCCGCTGAGTTGCTCCGGCAATTTGTGTTCTGTGCAAGGTGGCAGTCTGACTGTCCCCTGCTTATATTTTATCTCTGTGTGCTTCGTTGTCACCTTCCCCCATAGCTAACAATGATCTATTCTACATATTCCTTGAACTCCATCCCCTTTGATCTCGTTTTCACACCTTACCCTTCCTTATCTCTGTCTCCCTCTCCCCTGACTCTCAGTCAGAAGAAGGGTCTCGACCCAAAACGTCACCCATTCCTTCTATTCAGAGATGCTGCCTGTCCCGCTGAGTTACTCCAGCATTTTGTGTCCATCTTTGGTGTAAACCAGCATCTGCAGTTCCTTCCTACACACTGCTCCAGCATCTGCAGTTCCTTGTGTCATTAACTTTCTTTCCTTCTACTTCACTGCTCCAAGTGCATTAATATTGAATCCACATTCTTGCTCACCCATCCTGATTTGGACTCTGTGTTCTTCAATGTTTGTACAGTCTAATTGGCTTTGCTGGCCCTGCACGCAATGGATTTATTGAACTACCTCCATGGTGAAGAGATATCTAAATATCATAAAACTCCAACTATAAAGCACACCGGGAGGCCGGGGACAGTTGCCAGCTCCATTACGGGAATTGCAAGCGTTTTGGTTCCAATCGCCAATTACTTAACGCAACATTTAAAGAGGACATCGTGTTGGCTCCCAGCAGAACAATCCATCTGACTTCATCCCCTTCTCCTCATCTCCCTGGCGCCATGCAACTAATTCTCTCTGAACTCCATTTGAATCTTCCTCCATTACACCGACAGTCGGGGAAGATTTGAGGTAGCCACTTCAGTCACCAGCACTTGTTTAGGAGGTACACAAAAATGCTGGAGAAACTCAGCGGGTGCAGCAGCATCTATGGAGCGAAGGAAATAGGTAACGTTTCGGGCCGAAACCCTTCTTCAGACTGATAGGGGGTGGGGAGAAGAATGGAAAAAAGGAAAAAGGCGGAGGAGGAGCCCGAGGGCTGGGGGAGGGGAGGAGACAACCAGATGGCTGATGAAGGGGAGGGGACAGCAAGGGCTAGCAGAATTGGGAGAATTCAATGTTCAAGCCCCCAGGATGTAGACTGCCCAAGCGGAATATGAGGTGCATTTCCTCCAATTTATGGTGTTGCTCGCTGTGGCCATGGAGGAGACCCAGGACAGAGAGGTCAGATACGGAATGGGAGGGGGAGTTGAAGTGCTGAGCCACCGGGAGTTCAGGTTGGTTATTGCAGACCGATCGGAGGTGTAAGGAGATTTGACTCCTATCACTTGTTTAGGAGATTTGACTCCCATCACTTGCTCAGGGACAAATGCACTGCAGTTTGAAAAGTCTTTGGCAGCGTTTCTTGCAGAGGGTTCCCTGGGATCAGATGTGAAACCTTGAAGCTGCAATGATGCAGATGAATGTATCGGCCGTACACAAACTCAGATGGCCACCTAGATTTGGCCAAAGGGCCTGTTTCCGTGCGGTATCTGTCAATGTCTCTACATGTGGTTGAGATGGTGTGGTCTAATTTTAGTGTGATCTTGGGGGTTTTCGTGATGAAACAGTCTGGAGAACGAAATCTCTGGTGCCTTTCCCACTTTCAGCTTCTCCTTCCTTATTCATAATTCATAAGTTCTCGGGGCAGAATTTGGCCATTCGACCCATCAAGTCTACTCCGCCATTCAATCATGGCTGATCTACCCCATTCTCCTGCCTGCTCCCCATAACCCCTGACACCAGTGCTAATCAAAAATCTATCAAACTCTGCCTTGAAAATATCCATTGACTTGGTCTCCACAGCCTTCTGTGGCAATCAATTCCACAGATTCACCAATCTCTGACGAAAGGAATTCCTCCTCATCTTCCAAAAGGTCTGTCATTTTATTCTGAGGCTCTGGTTCTAGACTCTCCCACTGGTATAAAACATCCTCTCCACATCCACTCTATCCAGGCCTTTCACTATTCGGTCAGTTTCAATGAGGTGCCCCCCTCATCCTTCTAAACTCCAGCGAGTAGAGGCCCAGTGCAGTCAAACGCTCATCATAGGTTAACCCACTCATTCCTGGAATCATTCTCATAACCCTCTCCAATGCCAGCACATCCTTCCTCAGATATGGGGCCCAAAACTGCTCACAATACTCCAAATGCAGCCTGACAAGCCCCTCATAAAGCCTCAGCATTGCATCCCTGTTTTCCTATTCTAGTTCTCTGGAAATAAATGCTAGCATTGCATTGGCCTTCCTTACTATCCTTCCCCCTTACTTCTTTAATATTGAGGTCAGTGTGTGACAATACCTTATGCTGGTGTATTTTTGTGTACCTTCGATTTTCCAGCATCTGCAGTTCCTTCTTTAACACTTATGCTGGTGTGGTACAGATGAGAATGTCCAGGGCATCTTGCAAGCAGCTCCTGCTTATTTAGCTCTCAAGCCAGTTATTATCTATTCTGTTCGAAGTGGAATCATTCATCGAGGATTAAGATGTGAAAGGTTGATATACCGCTGTGTGCAAACAATGATCCGTGATTAACTTCCCAGCAGATGAAGACTATCTTCAGGTCCCTCAGTGGAGTCTTTGGGGACATGTTGGGCTTTATCTGTGTGTGTAGAAATATGATCTGTTTACAGAGGTTTATCTCCTCATACTGTGTCAGCTGAACAGAGAAACTACGGCAGACTAGGCTAGATGCCCATGGCAGAGCAAGTTGAAACACGCATTTTGGCTTTCACCATTCCAACAATGAAATAGCTTTCTCAAGATCCAAGGTGGACAAAAATGCTGGAGAAACTCAGCGGGTGAGGCATCATCTATGGAGCGAAGGAATATGTGATGTTTTGGCTCGAGACCCGTCCTCAGACTGATGTGGGAGTGGGGGCGGGGAGAAGAAAGGAAGAGGCAAAGACAGTGGGCTGTGGGAGAGCTGGGAAGGGGAGGGGAAAGAGGGAGAAAGCAAGGACTACCTGAAATTGGAGAAGTCAATGTTCATACCGCTGGGGTGTGAACTGCCCAAGCGAAATATGAGGTGCTGCTCCTCCAAATTGCGGTGGGACTCACTCTGGCCATGGAGGAGGGCCAGGACAGAAAGGTCGGATTCGGAATGAGAGGGGGAGTTGAAGTGCTGAGCCACCAGGAGATCAGGTTGGTTATTGCGTTCTGAGCGGAGGTTATCTCTATCAAAATCCAAGGTGTGTTGTATGATTGTGCCACTTCATTCTATCTGTTGCCTTCAACACCGTCAAATGTCCATTCCTCCAAACTACAGCACAGTCCTGCTCTTACACTGGAAGGAACCTGCAGATGCAAGATGCAAAGATGGACACAAAATGCTGGAACAACTCAGCGGGTCAGGCAGCATCCCTGGAGAAAAGGGTTAGGTGCGGACTCACCATCTCGGAGCTGGCCGGCTTCGGAGCATGGAGAGCTGTGGTGGAGCGCGGCTGCGACCCGACTTCGGAGCTTCGGAGGCTCCAGCCGCAGGCCTGGTGGACGGTGACATCGGGAGCTCGCGGGTCCCTGGTGGGAGACCGCTTTTCGGAGGTCCCGCAACGGCAACTTCTCCCGCCCGAATTGCGGGGTTGAAAACAACCTTAAATCGCCCGGCGCGGCTTTAACGGCCGCGGGACGCCATCATCCGCCAGGGGGCTCCAACATCAAGACCCGGAGCAGGGCCTTACATCGCCCAGCGCGGATTTAATGGCCGCGGGACTTGCCATCACCCGCCGGGGGCTCCAACATCAAGACCTGGAGCAGGGCCTTACATCGCCTGGCGCGGATTTAATGGCCGCGGGACTTGCCATCACCCGCCGGGGGCTCCAACATCAAGACCCGGAGCAGGGCCTTGCATCGCCCGGCACGGAGAGAGAGGGAATGCAGGGGATACGTGAAGTTAGAGAAATCAATATTCATACCGCTGGGTTATAAAGGGGCTGTCCCACTTGGGCGACCTAATTGGCGAGTTTAGAAGAGTTTGAAAAAATTACATGTTGAAGACCAGCTTCGACCAGCTACGACTAGCTACGGCTAGCTACGACTAACTTCGGGAAAATTGGACACTGAATAGTGGAGAGTGAAGACATAGAAACATAAAAAATAGGTGCAGGAGTAGGCCATTCGGCCCTTCGAGCCCGCACCGCCATTCAATATGATCATGGCTGATCATCCAACTCAGTATCCTGTACCTGCTTTCTCTCCATACCCCCTGATCCCTTTAGCCACAAGGGCCACATCTAACTCCCTCTTAAATATAGCCACCTTCTACCTTCTGCGGCAGAGAATTCCACAGATTCACCACTCTCTGTGAATTTTTTTTTTTCTCATCTCAGTCCTAAAATATCTCCCCTTTATCCTTAAACTGTGACCCCTTGTTCTGGACTTCCCCAACATCGGGAACAATCTTCCTGCATCTAGCCTGTCCAACCCCTTAAGAATTTTGTATGTTTCTATAAGATCCCCCCTCAATCTTCTAAATTCTAGCGAGTACAAGCCGAGTCTATCCAGTCTTTCCTCATATGAAAGTCCTGACATCCCAGGAATCAGTCTGGTGAACCTTCTCTGTACCCTCTATGGCAAGAATGTCCTTCCTCAGATTAGGAGACCAAAACTGTACGCAATACTCCAGGTGTGGTCTCAGCAAGACCCTGTACAACTGCAGTAGAACCTCCCTGCTCCTATACTCAAATCCTTTTGCTATAAATGCTAACATACATTCGCTTTCTTCACTGCCTGCTGCACCTGCAAGCCCACGTTCAATGACTGGTGTACCATGACACCCAGGTCTCGTTGCATCTCCCCTTTTCCTAATCGGCCACCATTCAGGTAATAGTCTACTTTCCTGTTTTTGCCACCAAAGTGGATAACCTCACATTTATCCACATTATACTGCATCTGCCATGCATTTTCCCACTCACCCAGCCTATCCAAGTCATCTTGCAGCCTCCTAGCATCCTCCTCACAGCTAACACTGCCCCCCAGCTTAGTGTCCACCGCAAACTTGGAGATGTTGCATTCAATTCCCTCGTCCAGATCATTAATATATATTGTAAATAGCTGAGGTCCCAGCACTGAGCCTTGCGGTGCCCCACTAGTCACTGCCTGCCATTGTGAAAAGGACCCGTTTACTCCTACTCTTTGCTTCCTGTCTGCCAGCCAGTTCTCTATCCACATCAATACTGAACCCCCAATACCATGTGCTTTAAGTTTGTATATTAATCTCTTATGTGGGACCTTGTCGAAAGCCTTCTGAAAGTCCAGATATAACACATCCACTGGTTCTCCCCTATCCACTCTAGTTACATCCTCGAAAAATTCTATAAGATTCGTCAGACATGATTTACCTTTCATAAATCCATGCTGACTTTGTCCAATGATTTCACCATTTTCCAAATGTGTTGCTATCCCATCTTTAATAACTGACTCTAGCAGTTTCCCCACTACCGATGTTAGACTAACTGATCTGTAATTCCCCGTTTTCTCTCTCCCTCCCTTTTTATAAAGTGGGGTTACATTAGCTACCCTCCAATCATCAGGAACTACTCCAGAATCTAAAGAGTTTTGAAAAATTACCACTAATGCATCCACTATTTCTGGGGCTACTTCCTTAAGTACTCTGGGATGCAGCCTATCTGGCCCTGGGGATTTATCGGCCTTTAATCCATTCAATTTACCTAACACCACTTCCCGGCTAACCTGCTATTTCCGGCAATTTAATTAAGTCTTCCTTAGTGAAGACAGAACCAAAGTAGTTATTTAATTGGTCTGCCATGTCCTTGTTCCCCATGATCAGTTCACTGTTTCTAACTGCAAGGGACCTACATTTGTTTTAACTAATCTTTTTCTCTTGACATATCTATAAAAATGTTTGCAGTCAGTTTTTATGTTCCCTGCCAGTTTTCTTCATAATCTATTTTCCCTTTCCTAATTAAACCATTTGTCCTCCTCTGCAGGACTCTGAATTTCCCCCAGTCCTCTGGTAGGCTGCTTTTTCTGTCTAATTTGTATGCTTCATCTTTTGTTTTGATACTATCCCTGATTTCCCTTGTTATCCACGGATGCACTACCTTCCCTGATTTATTCTTTTGCCAAACTGGGATGAACAATTGTTGTAGTTCATCCATGCAGCCTTTTAAATGCCTTCCATTGCATATCCACCTTTAAGAATCAATTGCCAGTCTATCTTGGCCAATTCACGTCTCATACCCTCAAAGTTACCTTTCTTTAAGTTCAGGACCCTTGTTTCTGAATTAATTATGTCACTCTCCATCCTAATGAAGAACTCAACCATATTATGGTCACTCTTGCCCAAGGGGCCACGCACAACAAGACTGCTAACTAACCCTTCCTCATTACTCAATACCCAATCTAGAATAGCCTGCTCTCTCGTTGGTTCCTCTACATGTTGATTTAGAAAACTATCCCGCATACATTCCAAGAAATCCTCTTCCTCAGCACCCCTGCCAATTTGATTCACCCAATCTATATGTAGATTGAAGTCACTCATTATAACTGTTTTACCTTTGTTGCACGCATTTCTAATTTCCTGTTTGATGCCATCCCCAACTCCACTACTACTGTTAGGTGGCCTGTACACAACTCCCACCAGCGTTTTCGTCCCCTTAGTGTTTCGCAGCTCTACCCATATCGATTCCACATCCTCCAAGCTAATGTCCTTCCTTTCTATTGCGTTAATCTCCTCTCTAACCAGCAATGCTACACCACCTCCTTTTCCTTTCTGTCTATCCCTCCTGAATATTAAATATCCCTGGATGTTCAGCTCCCAGCCTTGGTCACCCTGGAGCCATGTCTCCGTGATCCCAACTATATCATAGTCATTAATAGCTATCTGCACATTCAACTCACCCACCTTATTACGAATGCTCCTTGCATTGAGACACAAAGCCTTCAGGCTTGTTTTTACAACACTCTTACCCCTTATACAATTATGTTGAAAAATGGCCATTTTAGATTTTTGCCCTGGATTTGTCTGCCTACCACTTTTACTTTTCACCTTGTTACCTATTGCTTCTACCCTCATTTTACACCCCTCTGTCTCTCTGCTCACACATTTAAGAAACCCACCACCTCTTATTCTCTGCTTATTATCTTTTTCTTCTTTCCCCCCTACATATTAGGTCTGAGTTCTTCCCTTCTCTGCCTCCTGCCTCACACCCTGTCTACTAGCTTTCTCTATTTGACTCCCTCCCCCCAACCGTTCTAGTTTAAAGTCTCCCCAGTAGCCTTTGCAAATCTCCCCGCCAGGATATTGGTCCCCCTCGGGTTCAAGTGCAACCCGTCCTTTTTGTACAGGTCGCACCTTCCCCAAAAGAGGTTCCAATGATCCAGAAACTGGAATCCCGGCCTTCTGCACCAGTCCTTCAGCCACGCATTTATCCTCCACCTCGCTCCATTCCTACTCTCACTGTCGCGTGGCACAGGTAGTGTCGATCTCCTTCGACCTCCCTTCGACTATGATGAAGACTATCTACGACTACCTTCGACTACCCTCGACTACCTACGACTAACATGCCGACCTACTACGACTAAACCTACGAGTAAAAAGAGTATCGATTTTTTCCATGGCGACCTTTTTTTACTCGCGGGCATTTTTTAACATATTGAATAAAACGCCGCGACCTAGCTGAGGCCTCGAGTACGCGGGGACTACTTTCGAGCATGAAGGAGAGTTGCGAAGACCTCCTATGACCTAGTGTCGACCATGCTGCGAGTATGAGTCGAGGGCAAACTCCCCAGGACTCGCGGATTAGGTCGCCCAAGTGGGACAGGCCCTTAAGTTGCCCAAGCGAAATATGAGGTGCTGTTCCTCCAATTTGGGTTTGGCCTCAGTCTGACAATGGAGGAGGCAGGACACCTTTCCTTGATCATCATTGCTGGCTTTGATTTGTTCTTTTCATACCTTTCATTCATTTCTTCTTTGTACCTCTTCATACCTCTAGATTCCCTCTCCCCTGATTCTCGGACTGCTCTTGTATAGTTACAGACTTATTTGTTGTCACAATTGATGAGTCAGCAGCAACGACTTTAATTCACATCATCCCATCATTTTCTATCCATCCCTTTCATCGAGGGTGGCACAGTGGCTGCCTCACATTGCCGGAGATCATGGTTCGATCCTGACATTGGGTACTGTCTGTGTGGAGTTTGCACAATCTCCCTGTGACTGCGTGAGTTTTTTCCAGGTGCTGGTGTAACCGAAGATAGGTAAAAAATGCTGGAGCGTTTTGCAGGCAGGACAGGCAGTAACTCTGGAGAGAAGGAATGGATGATGTTTCGTGTCGAGACCCTTCTTCGGACACTATTGTCGTCATGGGCACTTTGCATCTCTGGTAACATCAGCCCAGCAGGCTCTCGTCCCAGACTAGCCCTGATCCATCCTTCTTCAGGACTTGACTATGCCAATCCCCTCTGGGCCAACCTGGCTCTTCTACGCTCCATAAACTAGAGATAATCCCAGAACTCTGGCGCCCAGAACCAAATCCCATTTCCCAACTTTACTATTCTGCATCAGTTTTTGATTAAGCAACAAACTCGTGTTAAAACCCTAATCAGAGTTCTGTGTCTTTCTGCAGCTTCGAGCAATATTCCTAATCCTTTAGTTCTATCGTGCGTCTCTGTATTTATATCAACCCAATTCTGTCTTCTTGCATTCTCTAATTTTACTTCACTCAATGGCAACTGTATATTCAGATGGCTGAAATTTCATCACAATCTGTTAAAACACTCTTGACCTTAACTCGTTGGCTGAGACTTTGACCAGACCACGGTGGCTCAATGTCCTATTTTCCATTAAGCTTGGGAAATGTCATTATGCTAAAGGTGAAGATTGTTAGTAGTTCCTTGGTGCAGGAGAATAGAACAAGGAGAAACAGAGAGAGAGAGAGAGAGAGAGAGAGAGAGACAGACAGAGAGAGAGAGAGAGAAGAGAGAGAGAGAGAGAGAGAGAGAGAGAGAGATGGGGAAGAGAGAGAGAGAGAGAGAGAGAGAGAGAGAGAGAGAGAGAGAAGAGAGAGAGAGAGAGAGAGAGAGAGAGAGAGAGAGAGAGAGAGAGAGAGAGAGAGAGAGAGGAGAGAGAGAGAGAGAGAGAGAGAGAGAGAGAGAGAGAGAGAGAGAGAGAGAGAGAGAGAGAGAGGCGAGAGAGAGAGAGAGAGAGAGAGAGAGGAGAGAGAGAGAGAGAGAGAGAGAGAGAGAGAGAGAAGAGAGAGAGAGAGAGAGAGAGAGAGAGAGAGAGAGAGAGAGAGGGAGGGGAGAGGGAGAGGAGAGGGAGAGGGAGAGGGAGAGGGAGAGGGAGAGGGAGAGGGAGGGAGAGGGAGAAGGAGAGGGAGAGAGGGAGAGGGAGAGAGAGAGGGAGAGGGAGAGAGAGAGAGAGGGGGAGAGTGAGGGAGTGAGAGAGAGGGAGCAGGATTCAGAAAAATGATGGACAGAAGATGAGAGATAGGGGATATAATTGAAAGAATTATGCAGATTCTTCAACCAGAGTAAGATTGAAAAAAATAGAATAGAATGGGGACCTTGGGGAGTTGAAAATCAGGGAATCATGGGATGAGAATGCCGTGAAGAACCGTGGGCAAGTTGCTCCTCATCCATTGTGAGTTTATTGAACTGAATTCAGCCCTGCAATGAATGTAGGCAGTGCAGTGGGTGAACAGAGAGCAAGGTAAATAGAATGGGTATCAAAGTGAGAAAGAGGATTCCCAGTTCAGGGTCTGGATGCTCGGACATTGTGGTCGAACTAAAACAGTGGATGGTGAGGGAGTGGCTGAAGGTTTGCCTCTTTGCTATCAGAGGGTAACATCGTGAGCTCCAGCGTATAAAACAGAGGCTCGCTGTGGTGGAGTGAGCATGTCATAAGGCCATAAGTGATAGGAGCAGAATTAGGCCATTCAGCCCATCAAGTCGACTCCACCATTCAATCATGGCTGATCTATCTTTCCCTCTCAACTCCATTCACCTGCGTTCTCCCCATAACCCCTGATACCCGTACTAATCAAGAATCTATCTACCACTGCCTTAAAATATCCACAGGCTTTGCCGCTATCGTCTTCTGTGGCAAAGAATTCCACAGATTCACCACCCACTGAATAAGGAAATTCCTCCTCAACTCCTTCCTAAAGGAAAGTCCTTTAATTCTGGTCCATGACCTCCAGTCCTAGACTCTCCCACTAGTGGAAACATCCTCTCCACATCCACTCTATCCAAGCCTTTCACTATTCGGTACTTTTCAATGAGGTCTCCCCTCATTCTTCTGAACCTCGAGAGCGACTGTGCTTGAAGTCTAAGTGCAGGTGTGATGAGGAAGGCTTCAACTAGGGGTGGTGGGGCTAAGGGGTGGCAAGGCGCAGTTACTCAAGGTAAGGTCGTTCCATTTTCTGTCTTTCAACCCGAGTGTGAACTCGGGAGGTAGAAGCGGCAGCTAGCAGAGCTAAGCTGGTCCATTACATCTTGATGCTCCTGCTGTGAAGTGTGTGGGCGATCAGAGAGACAAGGGACTGCAGATGCAAGTTTGCAACAAAAAACCCCCCACAAAGTGCTGGAGTTACTCAGCGGGTCAGGCAGCATCTCTGGAGGTTGTGAATAGGAGACGGTTTCGGGTCAGTACTCTTCTTCAGATGGATTGTAGAAGGTAGGAGAAAGCTGGAAAAGAAGCGGGGCAGGACAAAAAAGACACAAAGTGCTGGAGTAACTCGGTGGGACAGGCAACATCTCTGGAGACCACGGGTAGGTGAGGTTACTGGCCGAGACCCTTAGACTGACTCAGACTGACTTAGACTGGATCACACTGACCTAGACAGGCTCACACTGACCCAGACTAGTCCAGACCGGCTCACACTGACCCAGACTGGCCCATACTGATCCAGTCTGGCCCATATTGACCCAGACTGGTGCTTACTGACCCAGACTGATCCAGACTGGCCCACACCAACCCAGACGTGTCTAGACTGACCCACAGTGGCTCAGACTGATCCAGACTGGTGCACACTGACCCAGACTGGCCCACACCGACCCAGATGGGCCTAGACTGACCCACAGTGGCCCAGGCTTACCCACACTGGCTAAGACTGGCCAGGACTGACCCACATTGGCCCACATTGATCCATGCTGGCCTTGGCTGTTCCACACTGGGCTGAGCCTGAACCACCCTATGCTGGTCCATCACATCATTTGCGATCAAGTGTCCAAAGAATTGGAAGACAATTGAGCAGTGAAAGAGCAGCTAATTTGGGGGGGAATCGTGTGACAGACTTTGCACAGCCTTATTTCAGCTAAACGACAGGTCCACAAATTCTTGATAAAATATTGCCAGAGTGTACAATTCATAATTGATTTACAGATGAGAGAATTTGAATTGGACTTCCGTCACCTCGATAAAACAAGCTGAAGTGACAAGATTAACTCATGTTAATTCCGTGCCAGCTAATCTTCAACCCACGCCATTAACTTCTTAATCGAGGTTTATGGTCTTAACGGCCATGGATGTGGGCCAAGCCTGTCACTGCTTGGATTGGCCGCACACTCCTTCATTCCATTAGAATAAACCTAGTGGTGCTGGTGACGGTGGGGAATCTGTGGAATTCTTTGCCACCGAAGGCTGTGGAGGCCAAGTCAATGGATATTTTTAAAGGCAGAGATAGATAGATAGATTCTTGATCGGTACGGGTGTCAGGAGGCTGTGGCTTTGGAGAGAGTCCAGAGGAGGTTTCTGTGAATGATCCCAGGAATGAGTGGGTTAACAAATGATGAGCGTTTGATGGCACTCGCTGGAGTTTAGAAGGATGAGGGGAGACCTCATTGAAGCTTACCAAATAGTGAAAGGCCTGGATAGAGTGGGTCTGGAGAGGATGTTTCCACAAGTGGGAGAGTCTAGGACCAGAGGCCATAGAGTCAGAATTAAAGGACATTCCTTTAGGAAGATGAGGAGGAATTTCTTTAATCAGAGATTGGTGAATCTGTGGAATTCATTGCAACAGAAGGCTGTGGAGGGCAAGTCAATTTATATATTTAAGGCAGAGATAGATAGATTCTTGATTAGTACGGGTGTCAGGGGTTATGGTGAGAAGGAAGGAGAATGGGGTTAAGAGGGAAAGGTAGATCCAAGATTGAATGGCAGAGTAGACTTGATGGGACGAATCTCATAATACTGTTCCTATCACTAATGAACTGATGAAACTCAGATGAGATCTTGAGGGAACATCAGTGTTGATGCAAGTTTGCATCTCGTTGTTCTCTGGTCCTTGATTCCACTATCCTGGGTTTAAAAAAAATCACCTTATCAATTCCCCTCATGATTTTTTCTATACCAGTCAAGCTAGTGGATGTAGAAATTCAAGTGATGTCCTTTTCTACACGAGTCATAGGCTGCAGGTGTAGACAATTGGTTCAGTGTGTGATAATATGCTGGATCAAATGACGAGGAATACTAAGTTTGAAAAAAGACACAAATTGCTGGAGGAACTCGTTTGGAGGGGATTTAGAATGGACAAAAAAACAATCCCACGGACTGTCAGAGAGTAAATGTCTCACTGGGGCCGAGGGACCTGGAAACAGATGCAATTTTGCTCTGCCCCGCGTTGTCCAGTTTCAACTGCTCAGGGCCATTTAATGTTGGATCAGTCTGAAGAAAGGTCCCGACCGGAAACAGCGTCTGGCCATTCCCTCCCACAGATGCTGCCTGACCTGCTGAGGCCCTCCTGCACCTTGCTTTTAGCTCAAGATTCCAACATCTGCAGTGTCTTGAGTCCCCATTTATTCTTGGAAGTTGTACAAAGGAAAAGTGTGAAAGTGTAAAGTGTGAAAACGCACACCCCCAGATTGAGGGACAGTTTCTTCCCAGCTGTTATCAGGTAACTGAATCACCCTACCACAACCAGAGAGCAGCGCTGAACTACTATCTACCTCTGATGTCCCTCGGACTATCCTTGATCGGGCTTTGCTGGCTTTACCTTGTGCTAAACGTTATTCCCTTATCATGTATCTGTACATTGTAAATGGCTCGACTGGTATGTCAGAAGCCTGTTCTGAGCTAACACTATTTCAAAGACGTCTCCTTAACTATGGCCTGATAACGGCGAAGAAACTAACACCTACATTTTGGAAACAGACAACAGTCCCTACAGTGAAGATGTGGATTACAAACATGTCCGAGACACTACATTTGGAAAATATTAGGCTTGTCATGGCGGAAAAACCAGATCAATTTCTCAAGACATGGACACCCTTCACCGAATTCTTACAAGAATAGTATGGTGCAACACAAATCTAAATTTAAATTCGATGCCGGGCTGGGTGAGGTGGGCGTGGGTGGCGGGCGTGGGGGCGGGGGGGGGGGGGGTATATCTCCACCTTTCTCTTTCTCTTTTCTGTATCTCTATATCTTTTGGCCACACTACTTTGGTAGTTTAGGGATCTTTCCTTTGTTCTTTTTCGAGCTATCTTTTCACTTCTCACTTTTACCCTTTCTTATCCTCTTTTTCTTTTCTTTTTTCATTTTCAGGTTATAAGGTTAAAAATTAAGCTGCACAATAATTGTATAATCTTAGATGCCGAATGTTTTATCTTTGTACAATTGCTTCTAATAAAAATAAATTAAAAAAAAGAAGAAAAAAAAGTAAATGGCTCGACTATAATCATGTATTGTCTTTCCGCTGACAGAATAGCATGCCACAAAAGCTTTTCACTCTACCTCTGTACACGTGACAATAAACTAAACTGAACTGGAATCTCTGAACCATATCGCCAATGAATCCACCTGGGAATTCAGGAGACACAACTTCACTTGGGGAGTGGGAGAATGTGCAACTCACCCCTGGGAAGCGTAGTTGGGACAAATATCAGAGTTGCCATTGGGGGAAGTCTGGAAGGAGAACTGAATGGAAGGATGGGTGAGTGGTGGAGGGAGGGAGGATCCCTGTGTGGAGCACGAGAGCTGGCAGAGAGCAGTTGTGCTCATCGCCGATCGCTGTCAAAATGTTCCATGTAATTCACTGGACAGGAAAAGGCTCAAGGCTCTTGGGAGAATCAGAGTGAACATCAACCACATGTACACACATGCACGCACAGGCATATTTACACATACACGCACTCACGCACACAGACCGGTATGTCTTTGTCCCCCATCATCAACTGGCATAACTGACTTATCTCAACACAAGTGACAGCTGCTGTAATGTTTAACCTTAGTGTACATGGACCTATTTGTACTTTTACCTTATTTATTTATTTTATAGCATCGATACGGAAGTTTGCAATTTTACTCTTGTTGTTCTTGTACAATGACAACAAAGATATATTATTATTATTATTATTATTATTATTATGTGCGCGCACATGCATGCACACAGGCAGGCAGACACTCAGTGTGTGCAAACACGCACGTGTACACACACACAGGCACACGCACACACACACACAAGCACACTGACCAACATGAGTGGACAGTGACACCAACCAGCTTCCTCGCCCTGAAACACAGGTCACGGGTCCGGGTGCAGATTTCCCTTCAATGACATCACGGCCCATGAACCCAGAACACTGCCCCTCTCTCTAACATGGGGGTGATGGGACAGTATCTGTTGCCTGGGCTGTGTCCGTCTCTCTCTGCAATGGGTCACAATCAGGCAGGGGAATCCTGTAGCGTTTTCCTCACTCTCTGTAGTGAGCGTGCAGTTTGTGGACAGGCTGCTAATTTCCAAGCCAGTTCATTAACATCAGATCATTCTCAGTCTCGTGCCACTTCCACATCAGCAGATCGCTCCAGGAAGTCAGAGAGAAGCTGATATTACGAGAGCTTCCATTACAGCCTCCCTGGTGGCTGAGACAAAAGTTCTTGTTCATCAGTGGGCTGCATGGTGGCGCAGTGGTGGAGCTACAGCCATACAGCGCCGGAGACCCGAGTTCAATCCTGACTGCGGCTGTTGTCTGTACGGGGTTTGTACGCTCTCCCCGTGAACTTTTGTTGAGTTGAGTTTAGTTTATTGTCACGTACACCGAGGTACGGTGAAAAGCTTGTGTTGCGTGATAACCAGTCAAAAGAAAGACAACACATGATTACGATGAAGCCGTCCACAGCGTACAGATACGTTAAAGGGAATAAATAACGTGAATAATTTCTTCTGCTGTGTTTTGGAAGAGAGATTAAATTCCCCGGCTACCCGGCACAGTGGCGCAGAGTAAGTTGCTGCCTTACAGCACCACTGACCCGGGTTCGATCCTGACTACGGGTGCCTGTCTGTACAGAGTTTGTCCATTCTCCCCATGACCTGAGTGGGTTTTCTCCAGGATCTCCGGTTTCCTCCCAGACTCCAAAGACGTACAGGTTTGTAGGTTAATTGGCTTGGTATAATTGCAAATTGTCCCTAGTGTGTGTAGGATAGTGTTAGTGTGTGGTGATCGCTGGTCGGCGCGGACTCCGTGGGGCGAAGGTCCTGTTTCCACGATGTATCTCTAAAATAAAACTTTATTCCATCAGGCTTTCAAACAGGCTTTATATGTTCGGGAAGAGAGCTGGTGCGAGGGGGTACAATTAGACTGAACGACTGTCACTTTCTACACACGGAGAGACCTCGTTGGCCCAAGTTTCATTAATAATAAAGAATATTCTCCATTAATAGATTGGAATAAAATATTCATTCTGGCTAGTTCCTGTTGGATGCTTTGATTTTTATGGCAGTAAAAGCCGTGCCAGCATCGGATCTAGGCTCACTGTGGTGGTAGATGGAATATTTATTTCACCGCATTATACTTGTAAATATTATCAGAAACTATACTTGTGAAAAGCGCAGCAGAAGAGGTTTCCGTGCTGTCGAACAAACGTACGATCCGGATGACTCAGTAAGTTTAGAGAATGATTCACCTCTCCTTTCTTGAGGAGGGGCAAAATAACCATTTCCTGCCTCTCCATCTCGGGAAAAGAAGGAAGGAGCGTGAAAATGAAATAAGTGAGGCTGGAGCTTAAGATGGGGGAAAATAAACTGAACTGGAGCACATCATAAGGTCATAAGTGATAGGAGCAGAATTAGGCCATTTGGACCCATCAAGTCTATTCCGCCATTCAATCATGGCTGATCTATCTCTCTCTCCTAACCCCTTTCTCCTGCCTTCTCCCCATAACCCCTGACACCTGTACTAATCAAGAATCCATCTATTTCTACCTTAAAAATATCCACAGTCTTCTGTGGCAATGAATCCCACAGATTCACCACCCTCTGAGTAAAGAAATTGCTCCTCATCTCCTTCGTAAAGGAACGTCTTTTCATTCTGAGGCCTAGACCTTGGGTCCTAGACTCTCCCAATAGTAGAACCATCCTCTCCACATCCACACTATCCATAAACAGGCCCAATTCAACCCTGCTGAGGTCAGCAAGGTACCAACCACACCTGGTCCCATTTGTCTGTTTTTGGCTATCTATCTCGGCCTTAAAAATATCCATTGACTTAGCCACAGAATGCCACAGATGCAGAAGGTGGTGGAGTCCAGGGAGGTGCAGGATTTGGACAGCTCCCTCTCCTTCTCGGCTTCCATCTGCAGTGACCTCGGCTTCCCTCGCCTACTTGTCCGATGCTTTACTTGGAAGCTGCTGAGCCTCCCACGCACATTAATTGGACTGACAGCAGACCCTTCATCTACTCAAGCGCATCTCCACAGATGAAACAGAGAGCAACGCTGCCAACATAGGCACGTACGTATCTGTGTTGTCATTGAAGGAACGCACTGGAGTTGACCTTACACGAGCCGACAAATTCATACCAAAGCAAAATACAACCAGGAAGCTGGCAATGAGCCAGGAACGCTATTTGTGTCGAGCATGCTTCAAAAAACACTGACAATATTGCTGCAAATTCTCTCATTGTTTCCAGATATTCCCTCTGCTGGGAGTTATATAATCCTGGAGAATTTATATCCCATTGTAGATTAGTTTAGTTTAGTTTAGAGATACAGTGCTGAAACAGGCCCTTTAGCCCACTGAGTCCGTATGGACTAGAGATCCCCGCACATTGACAGTATCCCATACACACTAGATACAATTTGTACACTTCTATACACTTTGTACTTGATCTGGGATTGTGCTTATGTATGGTGATCATTTACTGAACCGCAAGCAAAACAAACAATTTCACTGTGCCTTGGTACATGTGACAATAAAGAACCATTGCCCATTGATAATTCACTGCCTGAGAACCAAGCTCTAGAACTCCCCTCCTCTACAGCTTTGCCGCTCTCTCCTCTCACCAGGGTGTGTTTGCAACCCACGTTTTAGACCCCCACTTCTACCAGCTTTTTATCTTTGGGACTATTCTCAATTTCATTGCCTCCAATGTGTTGAGATGTTCACCCTGTGCGTAGGGGAGAGGGTAGGGCTGAAGATGTCCTGGTTGGGTTGCTCCTGGGCCTGGCCAAGCTGGCCATCCGCGAGTCACGGCGCCAGGCGGTGGAGGGCTCTACCCGAGCCGGCTGCCTGCCCCTTTTCCGGGGTTATGTCCGTGCCCGGGTGGGGTTAGAAAGGGAATACGCCCTGTCCACGGGCACCCTGGGGGAGTTCCGGGACCGCAGGGTGTTGAATGCATCCTTGGCAAGGAGTGTAAGATCGCTGTATAGTAGTTTATTAAGAATATTTTGTATTATGGTGGTGGGATCTGGTTTGTTATATTGTAGTGTAATATTATTTTTTTTATAATTGAATACATTTTTTTTATTAAAAAAAAAAATGTGTTGAGTTGTTCTGTTCCTCTCAGTTTGTGTCACAATAGAATTTTTCCTGTGACTACAGTTCTTCCCTGAACTCTTTCGAAATGAATGTAAATATTTACAAATGTATCAGAAGCAGGGAAATCATATTTATGTCATTGTTTCTTCCTCCATAATTCAAGAACAGTTATCAACACTGCCGTGTCTCTCTCGTGCACCTTCACACCTCTCACCCTGTGCACCCTCTTTGTCACTCTCTCAATCATTTTTGTTCTCCCAAATCTTTCTCCCTCCCTCTTTCTCTGGCAAGTGGATCCGGCACTGTGGCACAGCGGTAGAGTTGCTGCCTTACAGCGTTTGCAGCGCCAAAGACCCGGGTTCGATCCCGACTACGGGTGCTTGTCCGTACGTTCTCCCCGTGACCACGGGGGTTTTCTCCGGGATCTTCGGTTTCCTCCCGCACTCCAAAGACGCACAGGCTTGTAGGTTGATTGGTTTGGTGTACGGGTAAATTGTCCCGAGTGCGTGTAGGGTAGTGTTAATGTGCGGGGATCGCTGGTCGGCGCCGACTCGTTGGGCCGAAGGGCCTGTTTCCGTGCTGTATCTCTGTACCTCTGCATAATTTCACTTTCTCAATCCAGCTTGGTCCACTCCGTTCTCTTTTCCCTCTTCACTCGTTCCGCCCGGACCTTGGTCACAAACATTTTACAGTATCGTGTCTCTTGCATGTTGGAGAGGTTGGACTGGGGGAGATGACTCCCCTTCCACTGCGTCCAGTTAGTCACCATTATGCCCGTACAGCAAAGCCACGGAACAGCCATCCCAGAAATTATATAAGCCCACACTCTCTGCACGCGTAAATAAGTAAAGCAAACATATCAAGTGTCTAATGCAATTTCCAGACATAATTTCTGAAAGCAATGTAGGTTAGATATTCAGATGAATGTGCTCAATTAGTTCATTCCAATCACCCCCTTGTGTCAACGAGGCTGACACACTTACAGTGGTCTATTTTATAATTTGGCTAATTTGCAGTGGAAAACTGTAAATAATTTGAATAAAATCCATAATTGATGCCTCATAGTGTAATTAATAATCCCTCCAAATTTCATTAACTTCAACAGGCATCTTTTTTCCATTTCCATGACAACAGTGTTTCAGAATTCATTGGTCCATGTAACAGGCTGATGATTAGTGAACAAGACACCGTTCTCTGGATTAGAATATTATTTCGCTCATTCAGTGACTAAATGCACACGCCTGTCAGATTCAATCACTGAATCCCTTCAATCGTACGTTCCTGAGTCAAACGGTGTTCCGCCTCTAAGTTCAACTATCCTGTGAGTGGCACGGTGGCGCAGTGGTAGAGTTGCTGCCGTACAGCGCCAGAGACCCGGGTTCGATCCTGACTACTGGTGCTTGTCCGTACGGAGTCTGTACATTCTCCCCATGAACTGCGTGGGCTTTCTCCAAGACCTTCGGTTTCTTCCCACACCACAAAGACGTACAGGTTTGTAGGTTAATTGGCTTGGTATAAATGTAAATTCTCCCTGGCGTGTGCAGGGGGTGTTAATGTGCGGGGATCGCTGGTCAGCGCGGACGCAGTGGGCCGAAGGGCCTGTTTCCGAGCTGTATCTCTAAGCTAAACTATGCAATGATTTACCCCATTCTAGATAGCTGGAGCCACTTTGTGCCCTTCAGCCACCAAAGTCCGAAGAGCGAGAGAGAGCTAGCATAGGAGGTGACTTGGCCGGTCCCCTTCAATGGTAAATAACTCTTCCGTTACGTTCATGCTCAGTGGAGAGGCTGATATTGGGCCAAGGAGCCAGGTGCTAACTGACCCAACACTCCAACACCATGTGGTGGGATTTCAGCGTACGCAAGCAACACTCCATGGAGCACGAATGGCCCACACAAGATCTCTGAGGTCGTGTGGGGGTTGGGGCTTCATTGAGAACTGTAATCTGTCTGAACATTGAATTTTCCAGTCTGAAGAAGGGTCTCGACCCAAACCGTCAGCTATTCCTTCTATCCAGAGATGCTGTCTGACTCGCTGAGTTACTCCAGCTTTTTGTGTCTATCTTCGATCACAATTCGCAATTTTTTCTATCCCCCCCAGCATAACAATTCCCAACTATTTAACCTTGGGATCCACATCTGTCTCTTCATCTCTGGCCTTTGTCCAACAATCTGCATATCAAAGAAGCCCCCCCACCCTCCCTGCCTGTGTTCACCTATTGCCAACCACAATCAGTCTGAAGAAGGGACCCGACCCAAAATATCACCTGTCCATCTTCTCCAGGGATGCTACTTGACCTGCGGAGTTACTCCAGGATTTTGTGTCTAACAATGATGTTAACAGTGTCTAACTAGGGCGGCACAGTGGCGCAGCGGTAGAGTTGCTTCCTTACAGTGTTTGCAGCTCTGGAGACCCGGGTACGATCCCGACTACAGGTGCTTGTCTGAATGGCGGAAGTACATTCTCCCCGTGACCGCATGGGTTTTCTCTGAGATCTTTGGTTTCCTCCCACACTCCAAAGACGTACTGGTTTGTGGGTTAATTGGCTTGGTGGAAGTGTAAATTGTCCCTGGTGTGTGTAGGATAGTGTTAATGTGTGGGATGATCGCTGGTCGCTGTGGACACGGTGGGTGTATCTCTAAACTAAACTAAAGTAAATGATCTGCCTACAGCCTCTGTCGGCATTGACTGTACCGACTTGCATCCAGAAACATGACCTGTTTCCACCGACCCAGTCTGCTGGGATGTCAAGGATGACAGTCTCGGAGAAAGGTCAGCGTTTGGCCCATCACCAGCTCACCCTGATCCCGTGATAATCCAGGAGTCACAACACAACACCAGATGGCAGGTGATAACATGATTTGCTAATGAATTCTGCCAATCTGCATTAAACACTCACTACTCAAGGGGCGGCACAGTGGCGCAGTTGCTGCCTTACAGCGCCAGAGAACCGGGCTCGATCCTCACTAAGGCTGCTTGTCTGTACGGAGTTGTACGTTCTCCCTGTGACCTGCGTGGGTTTTCTCCGGGATCTCCGGATTCTTCCCACACCCCAAAGACGTACAGATTTGTGGGCTAATTGGCTTGGTGTAATTGTAAATTGTTCCCAGTGAGTAGAATGATGTTAGACAATAAACATCATTTTAATAGACAATAAACAGTAGACAATAGACAATAGGTGCAGGAGTAGGCCATTCGGCACTTCGAGCCAGCACTGCCATTCAATGTGATCATGGCTGATCATCCACAATCAGTACCCCATTTCTGCCTTCTCCCCATATCCCCTGACCGCTATCTTTAAGAGCCCTATCAAGCTCTCTCTTGAAAGTATCCAGAGAACCTGCCTCCACCGCCCTCTGAGGCAGAGAATTCCACAGACTCACAACTCTCTGTGAGAAAAAGTGTTTCTTCATCTCCGTTCTAAATGCCTTACCCCTCAAGGGCCTGTCCCACTATGGCGACCTTATTGGCGAGTTTAGGAGAGTCTGTGCTCGCCACAAGCTCGCAACATGGTCGACACATGGTTGTAGGTGGTCACTGGTAAGTCTCCTTCATGGTCGAGAGGAGTTCCCGCATAGTCGTTACAACTCGCTGCCTAAGCCAGTTACACCAAGCCAGTTTGGTCGCGGAAATGTTTTCAACAAGTTGAAAATTTTTCTGTGAGCAAAAGTTGGTCATCATGGAGAAAATCGATAGTTTTGAAGTCGTAGTGCAGGGGTAGTGGGGTCACCATGTGGTTGTAGGTAGTCGAGGTAGTCGTAGGTAATCTCCTTTGCTGACCGGGCATTTTAATTGGCTCATTGGGGAAAAAAAAAACGTAAGCACGAGTTTTCAGAACCAAGGAAAGCCGACCGGCAATGTTAAATGCCCGCTAAACTTCACAGCTGTGTATCTCAGGCTTATTAAAAGTTGTCTGGCTTCTTAAAAGTGTCTCACTCCTTCTCCCCCCTTCTCTCCCCCTTCTCCCCCCTTCTCTCCAGTTCTCCCCCCTTCTCCACCCTTCTTCCCCCGCTCTTTTAAAGGGCTTACCGTACACTGTGCTAGCCGTCTTTACCTTCCTGTTCATCGCGGGTATCACCTTGGCTTTGCACCGTGTGAATTTCAGACAGCGCTCCCCCTCTTTCCCTGGCCCCCGCCTTTGCGATGTGTTTGTGTGTGTGTGTGTGTGTGTGTGTTCCGCACGTGTGTGTGTGGTCGATCCATCTCGCGGTTTTTCAGGCGAGTGCCTCCGAGCTTGAAGGTCGCAGACAGTTTGCTGAAAAGTCGCGTAAGTGGGACAGGCCCTTTATTCTTAAACTGTGGTCCCTGGTTCTGGACTCCCCCAACATCGGGAACATGGTTCCTGCCTCTAGCGTGTCCAAACCGTTAATAATCTTGTATGTTTCTGTATGAAACTGGAAAATTACTTTCATTTCAACAATTACAAATAAAATATAAACTCGGAAATAATCAATATTTTAAATATTTTCAAATATGCGACTATTTGAAAAAATATACAAAAGATCATTATAATAACCCAGTAGATGTATTGGACGAGGCAATGCAGGATAAAAGCGGAATCAGCAAACTTAATATCATATTTGTATAATATTATTTTAAATGTACAAATACCACCTACGGAGGGTATCAGAAGAGACTGGGAACAAGAGTTAGCTATTAAAATTTCAAAGGAAAGTTGGAATGAATACTTATTAAACGTGCATAAATGCTCGATTAATGTAAGACACACTTTAATACAATTTAAAATTTTACATAGATTATATTATTCGAAAACTAAAATTCATAAAATTTTCCCAAACGTATCATCTATTTGTGATAAATGTCAATCCCAAGAAGCTACTATAGCGCACTCATTCGTCTTCTGTACAAAAATTCAAAAATTTTGGAATGAAATTTTTGAAATCTTTACAAAGTTATTTAAAACAAGACTGATACCCAAAGCAGAATGGATTATCTTCGGAATAACGGAAGATGATCCAGAACTAAATGTGTTTCAAAAGAAATTAATGGACTATGGGTTAATAACTGGAAAAAAGCTAATTCTAAAATTTTGGAAGAAGGCTCCAATACCAACTATAAATATGTGGATTTCAAATATGTTTGAAACATTACACCTAGAAGAGATAAGACTCCTCCTAGCAGGTAAACCAGATCACTTCCACCTGACGTGGTCTGCATTTATAGAATTATTACAAACATAGGGTGCAAAAGTACTTTAAAAAAAAATAAAAAATTGAGGTCAGGTAAGGGGGGATGATAGTTGAAGAGTTGGTATGTCCTATTTACGTAATGCTCAAAAAAATATTTGTTTTTCTTTTTTTTTTCCTCTCTCTCTTTCTCTTTTTTTTCCTAGGGCCTATTTCTTAACTCTTTTTCTTTTGTTTTTAATTTCGCTCTTATAGGGTCTTCGTCCTTTTTTGTTGTTACATTTTCTACACTTTTCTACACTTTCACTTTTTCCTTCACTTTCTTCTTTCTTTCAATCTTTTCCTTTTCTAGTGTAAAAAAATAAATAAAGGGAGTACATTAATTGTAAGAAGATATAAATGACGAGTATTAATGTATGTGGTTGTAATGTAATGTACTTCTAATAAATAAAAATAAAAAAAATAAAAAAAATTAAAAAAAATCTTGTATGTTTCAATAAGATCCCCTCTCATGTAAACTCCAGAGTGTACAAGCCCAGCTGCTCCATTCTATCAGCATATGACAGTCCCGCCATCCCTGGAATTAACCTTGTGAACCTACGCTGCACTCCCTCAATAGCAAGAATGTCCTTCCTCAAATTAGGGGACCAAAACTGCACACAATACTCCAGGTGTGGTCTCACTAGGGCTCTGTACAACTGCAGAAGGACCTCTTTGCTCCTATACTCAATTCCTCTTGTTATGAAGGCCAACATGCCATTCGCGTACTTCACTGCCTGCTGCACCTGCATGCTTACTTTCATTGACTGATGAGATCCCGTTGTACTTCCCCTTTTCCCAACTTGACACCATTTAGATAATAATCTACCTACCAAAGTGGATAACCTCACATTTATCCACATTAAACTGCATCTGCCATGCATCTGCCCACTTACCCATCCTGTCCAAGTCACCCTGCATTCTCATAGCATCCTCCTCAAAGTTTACACTGCCACCCAGCTTTGTGTCATCTGCAAATTTGCTAATGTTACTTTGAATCCCTTCATCTAATTTGTGTGTGACGATCGCTGGTCGGCGCAGACACGGTGGGCCGAATGGCCTGTTTCCGCGCTGTATCTCTAAACTAAATTAAACCAGACTAAAGTTTGGTTAATTAACAGTGGCCAATTAACCAACAAACCCATGTGTGATTAACCATTAATCACACATTCACACTAGTTCTATGTTATTCCATGTTTTCATCCACTCTCTGCAAACTTGTGGCAATTTAGATGCCAATTAACCTACAAACCTGCATGTCTTTGAGACGTGGGAGGAAACTGGAGCACCCGGAGGAAACCCACAAGGACACAGGGAGAACGGGCAAACTCAACACACACAGCTCCCGATATCAAGATCGAACCGGAACCAACCAGGAAGAAGGTATACGTTACTTGCCTTCCATCACAGTGGGGAATGTGAGGTGGCCTAAAGACAAGATGGACGCGCTGCCTGTGCTGGTGGGGACTCGGAGGGAGTGCCGTGGGTGCAGTGATCTTGGTGTTTGCGGGGACATCTGGTGCGAGTGTGGACGGCTTTCTGACTGTTCGGGCGGACGGGGACTGCAGCGAGAGTCACAGCAGTCGGTACAACGCTGGTCACATCACGGTGAAGGAGCGTGTGTGTGTGGCGCGGACATTGAACTGGTGGCTGCTTATGCTGCGTGCCCTGGGGATTCTCACACGCCGCTGTGGTGGATGGTTATGTTTAATCTTGATGTAGTTCTGTACCTTGTTGCATGTTTGCTATGACTGTATGGTAAATCACTGGTGCACGTGACACTAAAGGACCATTGGACCATTGGACCTGGGTCTCTGAGGCAGCAGCTCTACCAGTTGCGTCGCTGCGCAGCCATTAGTCTTTTTGAAATAATTGTCACAATCAGAGCTTGGTGATGGATGGGAACACACATCACAACCCACTATTACTTTCAGGCTTCTGTCAGTACAGGTCGAGGAATGAGCGTTGCATATTGAATATTAGTAATTCTAAATGAAAAGCAATCACATTTGTTACGTTAGATTTAATCACCTCAGGCTGTTCAATGTTCACAGTTACCCACAGCTCAGGAACTGCATCTGCTTGTGGAATATTCCAGTTTGAATGACTGGTTGAAAGGACTGCTGCTCTTTCCACCACAGGATAATCTCTCTGCCTCATTACTACCACACGCACTCCATTCACATGGGGCAATGTTGAGACTGGAGCATAAGAGACAATGGGGATAACTCCCCAACCCACCCTACCCCATCACACCTAAACCCATAGCTCACCTAACCCTTCCCAACACTACACCCTACCATCTGAAGAATGGTCTCGACCCGAAACGTCACCCATTCCTTCTCTCCAGAGATGCTGCCTGTCCCGCTGAGTTACTCCAGCATTTTGTGTCCATCTTCGCTTTAAACCAGCATCTGGCAGTTCTTTCCTCGACATACCATCAGTTCAGTTCAGTTTAGTATCACGTTTACCGAGGTACAGTGAAAAACTTTTGTCGCGTGCTAACCAGTCAGCGGAAAGACAGTACCTGATTACAATCGAGCCGATAATGTTTAGTGCAAGATAAAGCCAGTGAGGGCCGATCAAAGATAGTCGGAGGGTCACCCATCAGGTAGATAGTAGCTCAGGACTTCTCTTTAGTTGTGGACGGATGATTCACTTGCCTTTCTGAGAAGAAAGTCCCAGAATCTGGAGGTGTGTGTTTTCACACTTCTATACCTTTTGCTTAATGGGAGAGGGGAGAATAGGGAGTGGCCAGGGTGTGATTCGTCCTTGATTATGCTGCTGGCCTTGCCGAGGCAGCGTGAGGTATAAATGGAGTTGATGGAAGGGAGGTTGGTTTGTGTGATGGTCTGGGCTGCGTCCTCAATCCACTATGCACCAACCATTCCAAACACCAACCCTATTCCACTGCAATGCATCACCCCACCCGCACTACCTTCCATCCTAACCCCACCCGCACTACCTTCCATCCTAACCCCACCCGCACTACCTTCCATCCTAACCCCACCCGCACTACCTTCCATCCTAACCCCACCTGCACTACCTTCCATCCTAACCCCACCTGCACTACCTTCCATCCTAACCCCACCTGCACTACCTTCCATCCTAACCCACCTGCACTACCATCCATCTAACTCCACCTGCACTACCTTCCATCCTAACCCCACCTGCACTACCTTCCATCCTAACCCCACCTGCACTACCTTCCATCCTAACCCACCTGCACTACCTTCCATCCTAACCCCACCTGCACTACCTTCCATCCTAACCCCACCCACACTACCTTCCATCCTAACCCCACCTGCACTACCTTCCATCCTAACCCCACCTGCACTACCTTCCATCCTAACTCCACCCGCACTACCTTCCATCCTAACCCCACCTGCACTACCTTCCATCCTAACCACACCTGCACTACCTTCCATCCTAACCCCACCCCACACAAACCCAATTCCCATTTGAAGCTATCTCACATTATACCTTGCGTCACCCACATTAATACAATCCTCACCTGTATTCTAACCTACCTCACACTTATTACATTGGATCCCACTTCCATCTAAATCATGCCTTGACTGACTGGCCTAATTGCATTTAGAGTCATAGTCATACCGTGTGGAAACAGGCCCTTCAGCCCAACTTGCCCACACTGACCAACATGTCCCATCAACACTAGTGCCACCTGCCTGTGTTTGGCCCATATTCCTCCAAACCTGTCCTACCCATGTACCTGTCCAAATGTTTCTTAAACGTTGCGATCCTACCTGCCTCAACTACCTCCTCCAGCAGCTCATTCCATACACCCACCACCATCTGTGTGAAAATGCCACCCCTTAAGTTTCCTGGTTAACTCTGTCCTCCCCACCTTAAACCTATGTCCTCTGGTTCTTGATTCCCCTACTCTGGGCAAGGGACTCTGTGCGCCTACCATACCTATTCCTCTCATGATTTTGTACACCTCTATTTTTCCCCACCCCATCACGCTTCCAACCCAGACTGACACTAACACCTAATCCACCCAACCCCATATTAAAGAGGGTCTGAAGAAGGGTCTCGACCCAAAACGTCACCTATTCCTTCACTCCATAGATGCTGCCTCACACACTGAGTTTCTCCAGCATTTTTGTCTACCTTCAGCCCATATTAAACGTCACTCTATCCTGACTCCTTGCACGCCCTGACTCTTCTCTTATCTCAAACCCACATCTCACCTGGCCGTTCCCCATAACTACACCAAGGTCCCAACTCACTTCATATCCAGACCTCACTTGATCTTAACCATCAACATCCAACTTCAACCAACAACAACTGCAAACCCGACCCCTCCTTATCTCAACCCCCCAAAGTCCATGCCACACCCAACCTTATCCCACAACCCGCATTCTACCTCGTGTCAACTGCCCCAACAATCAACCCACCATTTCCCTGCCAAAGGTCCTGTTTCCGCTCTGTGTCACTGTATCATGTACTACAAACCACCCACACAATCCCACCCCCAAATGTTGTTTCCCATCTACAAGCCCCTGTATCCCCTGTGATATCTGGCTCAATGGGCTGACTGTGACGTTGCAGAAACAAATCCTGACATAGAAGACTCCTTGTTAAAAATGAAGTTCATTAAGCTAACAAAATTCATGTTAAATACGAATTTGTCCTTTAAAAGTTCCCAATTACTTGACTTGCCATAATTATTTTACTCATTGAAATGAGATGATCACGTCCTTTCATCAAAGCTAAACCAACCTTTCACTCGTTAATAATGAATATTTGAGCAGAGATTGTCTGTAATAACGTGTTCTATTACATTTGAAATGCTAATTAACTCATGACAGAGTTGGTGGGAGTTGCAGATGCGTCGAGTGAGTAACAGCTGCTCCTTCACCTACGATGGGGTTACGTTCCGATAAACCCATCGGAAATCGAAAATATCGTAAGTCGAAAACACATTTAATACAATGTGATCACGTGACCGGAAGTGAGCTGCGGCGCGCTGCCGTTGCCCAGTGTTTGCGCCATCGTAAAGTCAAAATATCGTAAGTCTTGGATCATAAATCAGGGAGCATCTGTATTGAGGGTGATGGACTAAGTGATTCTGGTCCCTACTTTTGACGGCTAGCTTCCAGCTTTGGGTTAGTTTTCAGTGACCCATGGATTTAGAGAATGGTTCATCGGCTGGGTCCCTGCTACTGATCACCATCTAGTGTGTCTGTGCTGGAGAGAGGGGTGACTGCAGTAAACCTTCCGCAATAACGGGCCTCTATATAGCGGATATATTCTGCTTGGGTAGCTAGCAACCCAACGGTATGAAGATTGAATTTGCAAATTTTAGATGACTAAACAACAACAACCCAAACCCCCTGCTTTTCCCTTTTTACCACCTGGATGTGCATCAATTCTCCATTTTCCTTTCTACCTGTTTCCTTCCACCTATATCCCTTTGCCCGGCTTCCCAATTAGCACCGTTTCTCTTTATTTCACACTTTCGTCTTTTCATCTTTGTCCAACCATTTCCCAGTCAAAGCCCCATCCGCTGTAACACCTATCACTTGCCAGACTTTGTCCCACCGCAACCTCTCCTCCAAACTTGATTCCCACCCCCACGCCCACCCCATCCCGACCCCCACCCCCACCCCACCCCACCCACCCCACCCCCACCACCACCCCCACACACACCCCCACCCCCACCACCACCCCCGCCCCCACCCCCACCCCCACAATCAGCCTGAAGAAGGTCCCGAACTGAACGTCACTGGACAAGTACATGGATAGGTAGACAAAAATGCTGGAGAAACTAAGCGGGTGAGGCAACATCTATGGAGCGAAGGAAATAGGCAACGTTTTGGGCCGAAACCCTTCTGAAGAAGGGTCTGAAGAAGGGTTTCGCCCTGAAACGTTGCCTATTTCCATCGCTCCATAGATGCTGCCTCACCCGCTGAGTTTCTCCAGCATTTTGCCTACCTTCGATTTTCCAGCATCTGCAGTTCCTTCTTAAACAAGTACATGGATAGGACAGGTTTAGAGGGATATGGGCCATCCGCAGGCAGGTGAGACTAGTATAGTTAGGACATGTTGGTCGGTGTGGGCAAGTTGGGTCGAAGGGCCTGCTTCTACACTCTATGACTCTGTGACTCTATAAGATGACACAGTCAATCCACTTTAGTGCATGGCTTTTGTGGGCAAATCAGAAACCTGGGCAATTAGAGCTTGCTGCAGGCAGTAATTGAAGAGTTATGACCTGATTCTAAGGCAATTACAACCCTTGCTAATCCTATGGCAGACCTGCTGGGAGTAACTCACTGATTTATGCTCCAATGCTTTATAATCAAATGCTTCAGCAAACTCCAAGGAAACAACTGTTCCCCGGCCCCAACAAGACTTCAGCAGGCCTCAAGTCATGGCTGTCACGAGTCTCGGCTTTCTGTTCCCTGTGCTTTGCCAGCTGTTATCCTTGTGCTAGAACCTGCAATGGCCAGGAAGCAGGGCTGATACATAGGCACTGGCCTTGTGAACAGACACTGAGGCATCTCTCTCACCATTGTAGCCTCTGGACATGATGGATTCAGCCACTTGCTTTCCTTCGACCTCTCGACCTTAGTTTACTTTAATTTAGAGATACAGTGCAGAAACAGGCCCTTCGGCCCACCAAGTCCGCACCGACCAGCGATCCCCACACATTAACACTATCCTATACACGTTAGGGCCAATTTTTCATTGATACCAAGCCAATTAACCTACAAACTTGTACGTCTTTGGAGTGCTGGAGAAAACCGATCTTGGAGAAAACCCACGCAGGTCACGGGGAGAACGTACAAACTCCGTACAGACAGCACCTGTACTCAGGATCGAACCCGGGACCCAGGGCTCTGGCGCTGTAAGGCAGCAACCCTACCACTGTGCCACATGCTTCTGTGCTTCTCTCTTCCAAGGTGAGGTTCTATCTTTACTTCCACAGCCCTGTCTCTCAATATTCATTGCCTTTTCCCCCATTTATTCCTCCTCCTTACACCTCCCCCACCCCATGTCGCACTTCTCCCCCTCGCTCCGAGCTCCGTCAATCCCAACTGCTTGGGAAGATGGCGGAGGTAGAGACTCTCACAACATGAAGGACAGATCTAGACAAGTACATCGATTGCCAAGACGCGGAAACCGTGAAGCAACCACTGGCCAATGGGATTAATGTAGATACTTCATGGCTAGCATGGACAGGATGTGCTGAAGGGCCTGTCTCTGCAAGGTTGTACTCTATGATTCTAAAGGTAGTATTAAACACAGGGCAAAGTTGTGCAACATTGCCAGAAAAAAATAGGCCTAAAGCCCCTGCCCCACTTTTACGACCTAATTCACGACCTCTGCCGAGTTTGCCCTTGACTCATACTCCGTAGCATGGTCGCCACAAGGTCGTAGGAGGTCTTCGTAACTCTTCCTCATGCTCGTGAGTGGTCACCGCGTACTCGTGGCCTCAAGTAGGTCGCGGCGTTTGTTCCAGCCTGATAAAAATGTCCACGTGTAAAATAAAGATCGGCATGGAAAAAATGGATACTTTTTACTCGTAGGTAGGTCGTAGTAGGTCGTGATGGTAGTCGTAGGTAGGTCGTAGGTAGGTCGTAGGTAGGTCGTAGGTAGGTCGTAGTAGGTCGTGATGGTAGTCGTAGGTAGGTCGTAGGTAGGTCGTAGGTAGGTCGTAGGTAGGTCGTAGTAGGTCGTGATGGTAGTCGTAGGTAGGTCGTAGGTAGGTCGTAGGTCGGTAACTGCCCCGAGAAAAAAAATGCAAACATGACATCATTTGATCATGTGATAATTTTCCACTCGTAGCTAGTCGTAGTTGGTCTTAGGTGTGGAAGACTGAGGTCGAGTGGGGTCGTAGGAGGTCGTAGGAGGTCGTAGACATAGTCGTAGGAGGTCTTTTACTTCGGCGAGTCAACATGACCTTGATATTTTTTCAACTCGCCTAGGGTCTTCTAAACTCGTGGATTAGGTCATCCAAGTAGGACAGGCCCTTAATGGAGACACAAGGAACTGCAGATGCTGGAATTTTGAGCAAAACACAAAGTGCTGGAAGAGCTCAGCGGTCCAGGTAGCATTGACCATGAGGAAACAGATTAGTTTAGTTTGGTTTATTATTACCACATGCACGAGGTACAATGAAAAGCTTTTGTTTTCATGCTATCCAAAGAAAAGACTATGCATTAATGCAATCAAACTGTCCATTTTGCAGAGATCAAGCATAAAAGGAACACCATTTAGTGCAAGATATAGCATTGATATCATTGACTACACATATTCCACCAAACTGAGTGGAGCTCGGAGGGGGTGGTGGTGAGGGGGATCTATACTAAATGATCGGTGGCATTGTCCACCCCCCAAAACCAGCACTCTCCACTCAGTATTGTTTCAAAGTCTGAAGAAGGGTCCCGACCCGAAATATCGCCTGTCCATTCCCTTCCCAGATGCTGCCGGACCTGATGTTCCTCCAGGACTTTGCGTTTTGGAGCAGGTCGAATGATGTACAGGATTTAGCATAAAGGGTACAAGTGATGGACTAGAAGAGATTGTTGCGTAGAAGAGTAATGGCCCTGTCCCACGGTACCAGTTCATTCCAAGAGCTCTCCCGAGTTAAAAAAAAATCAAGCTCGTGGTAAGCACGGAGAATGAACATAGCGGGTATGTCGGAGCTCGGGGACGTCTCTTAGCGGCTCGTAACGCTAACGGCAGGTACCCGGGAAGACTCGCTAACGGCAGGTAAGCACGGGAAGCCTCTTGAAGATTTGTCCAGGAAGCCCCGAGTACCGACGAGTGGCCATTACCGTAAACCTCAGAGTTCGAATCAGGGCAAACTCGGGAGAGCTCTTGGAATGAACTCGTACCGTGGGGGACAGGGCTTTAAGCTTTCAAGGAACATCAAAGCTATTTCATTCGGAGGCTTAGTAAATTCGGCATGTCCCCAACAAATCTCACCAACTTCTACAGATGTGCCGTGGAAATCATTTTATCGGGATGCATCGCAGCATGGTTTGGGAACAGCTCCGTCCTAGACCGTGGTTTCTTCCCAGCTGTTACCGAGCAACTGAACCATAAGATTGCAACCTTCACCTGGTCCGCCTGTTTCGACGAATGCAATCAACCCGGTGTGCACAATCAAATAAGATCAAATAGAACAAGTTGTCCTACAACTTTAGGCTGTGCACGCCATACGCAACAAGAGGAAGAACAACTAGAGAGCAGTCCTGATCTTCCATCTACCTCATTGGAGACCTTTGGACTTTCTTTAATCAGACTTTAGTAAAAAAAAACTGTAGTAATGAAATTCCGTTCAAGCCTAGGTTTGAATGACAATAAATAGCATTCTATTCTATTCTATTCTATTCTATTATAGGACTTTATCTTGCACTAAACTTTATTCCCTTTATCCTGTATCTGTACGCTGGGAACAGCTTGATTGTAATCATATGTAGGTCTTTTTGCTGACAGGATAGCATGCAACAAAAACGGCATCTCGGCACACGTGACAATAAACTAAACTAAACAAATCCAAACTAAGCTAAGCCAAACTAATCAAGCTGTAATAAACGACATATGTATGTAAGAAGAAGTGAGCACATTTATAATGAGGAACGAAGAACAGGCAGAGAAGTTAAACAAATTCGTTGGTTGTGCCTTCATGGATGAGGGCACAAATACATTGCCAGAAGCTCTAGGGAAACGAGCACCTAATGAAAAGGAGGAATTAAACAAAGTTAGTGTTGGTGAAAAAGTGCTGGAGAAATTAATGACTGAAAAACAATAAATCCCCAGAGTGTGATAATCCGTCCCAGAGAACTAATGGAAGCTTCCGTAGAAAACAATGGAAGAACTGTTGTCATCTTCCAAAAATATTTTGCTTATGAAACAGTTCTTGGGAATTGGAGGGAGAGAGAAAACAAGGCGCCATAGATGAATTAGCCTCACCACAGTGGCGGGGAAAATACTCGAGTCACTGACAAAAGGTATGGATTTCAGAAGGTGATTGGTAAAGTCCCACGTAAAATGTTACTGTGGAAAATGAAAGGACATATGAACAGGGTAAATGTACTGGCATGGATTGGGAATAGGTTGGCCAACAGGGAACGAGAGCAATGAATGTTTACAGTTGTTGGTTTGAAGCTGGAGTAACTCAGCGGGTCAGGCAGCAAATTTGAACAAGGACTTGGCGAGACCACATCTGGGGACTTTGTAAAAAAAATTGTTCAGACCTTTTTCGGGGGTAAAGTTGGAATATGAAATGTCCTGCATGACAAGATGGTGAAGGCAAATACACTCATAGCATTGAAGAAGGATTTAGATAAGCAGCCAAAACACTGTGGCATAGACAGCTATGCACCGAGTGCTGGAAAATAGAATTGGTGTCGATAGGTGACACAAAGAACTGCAGATGTTGGAATCTTGAGCAAAGCACAAAGTGTTGGTGGAACTCAATGAGTCAGGCAGCATCTGCGGTGGGAGTTGATAGGCGATGTTTTGGGTTGGAACACTTCTTCAGACTCTGGTCTTCTTCAGTCTGAAGGATGGTCCTGATCTGAAATGTCTCCTATCCATTCCCACCACAGATGCTGCCTGAGTCACTCCAGCACCTTCGGCCACTGTGATCAGTGATCTCCCCACACTAACACTATCCTACACACGCTAGGGACAATTTACATTTACACCAAGCCAATTAACCTGTACGTCTTTGGAGTGTGGGAGGAAACTGAAGATCTCGGAGAAAACATACGCAGGTCACGGGGAGAACGTGCAAACTCCCGTACAGACAAGCAGCCGTAGTCTGGATCGTAGCCCGGGTCTCTGCCGCTGTAAGGCAGCAACTCTACCGCTGCGCCAGCGTGCCACCCCCTTGTGTTAAGAGGGATAGGCTACTGATGGATAGGATGGCCCAAAGTGCCAGTGACACTCTGAAACCACAATTATTTCAGTAACAGAACCAATTAGTGGAATTTACTGGATGTTAAAGCAGAGGCCAACAGAATATATATGACAATAAAAGGTTAATGGGAACTAATGGAAGATAGACACAAAATGCTGGAGTATCTCAGCGGGATAGGCAGCAACTCTGGAGAGAAGGAATGGGTGACGTTTCGGGTCGAGACCCTTCTAATACCTGGTCATAATTATCTATGGAGAGATAAAATTAAAAAGGTATTTTTATCCAAAAATTGTTTCAATATGTTCAATATATGTTGCAGTTGGTGAATTTGTACCATTATTTGATATTTCAAGTTCATCGTAAACCTTTGAAGGTTAAGTCTTGTGTTATTGTTTCAGAATATTTACTTTTGTCACAGGTGATGTGGCCCTTGGATCAACACTCGGAAAATAAGGTTTTTAACATCAAAATCTGGGCTCACATGATTATGATGAACCAGGGTTTCTGAGCTGTTTGTTGAGTCCTTGTGATAACAGCTACACCATGTCTCCATGATATGACCAACTCAGTGAGTCATGCAACATAGGAACTGGCCATTCGGCACAATGTCAAGTCAAGAGAGTTTATTGTCATGTTATAGGACAATGAAATTCTTGCTTGCTGCAGCACAACAGAATATTGTAAGCAAAAATACAGAACAGTTCAGTTCAATATACACATAAAAAAGCAGATAAAGTGCAATAGGATGGTACAGTTCAGAGTCTGTTTGTTGGCGAGTTTAATAGCCTGATGGCTGTGGGGAACCAGTCTGATGAAGGGTCTAGACCCGAAACGTCACCTATTCCTTTTTTCCAGAAATGCTGCCTGACCCGCTGAGTTATTCCATCAGTTTATGTCTATCTTCGGTGCTCTTGCACATAACCATCAAGTGCCCATCCATAGGAATCCCATTTACCAGCACTGGGTCTGCCGTCTCCTATGTCTTGGTGATTCCAGTCTTTGTTGAGATACTTCCCAAATGTTATGTGAGAATCTGAGTCCACCATCGTCTCAGGCAGTGCGTTCTTAGATACATTAACACTCAGGTCTCTGGTTGAATTCACCAATCTATTGGAATTCAATAAGCCTCAAACCATATGTATTGGCCTCAGTCTTTGACATGACAATGACAGATTTAACGGTATGATTCCAGTTGAAAGTACAACTGGGCTACTGAATGAGACATAGGGCCTTTCATGAGAAAGACACCCAATAAAGCTACGGAAAGGCCTAATGAACCACCGTGGCCTAAAATCCATCAGGCGAGAATGAAATGCTCGGAGAAGGAGAAAGAGGTGCAGCGCACAGGCCTTGAACCTGGTGAGATGCTGGAAGAGCCCGGCCTGGACTCACCCCACAGAGCCCAGTCCCTCCACGCACTAGAGTCTCCCAACCCCTGCAGAGTGGTTACTAAGATGGCTGATCCGTGGGCGGTTGCTGCTGGGACACAAATCGGGGTCTGATCAACCCCGGCTGGGTCGCCTGGGCGAGGGTGTCTGATGTTGTGAGACCCCAAACACCCGATGACCCCAGATCACATCACTGAGGATGCGTCCCAGCGCATCTAGAAGATGTCTATTTTCACACGAAGTGAACATAATGAAGATTTGTTTTAACTATAAATATACATTTTGAATAAGAATTTAAATTGAGTATTGCTGGGAATATTCAGCAGGTGAGGTGACGAGAGAGAGATCTAGGTTTTATGTCAATAAACATGAATTTATTCTCAGAGCCTGCAGATGTATCAAATGTAGTCAACTCAGTATCTAAATCAGTTTCTCTTGCCACAGATGCTGCCTGTTTACTGAGATGTTTTCAGCACTTACTGTTTTTATTTCAGATTTCCGGCATCCGTAGTACTTTCCTCAAGAATCCTGATTCTATCTTGGTGTAGGTGAGACTTAGAATGTACAAGGTGTGATAAAAATCAACTGCAGATGGTGGATTTTACACCAAAGATAGACACAATGCTGGAGTAACTCAGCGGTTCGGGCAGCATCTCTGGAGAGAAGGAATGGGTGACATTTCAGGTCGGGACCCTTCTTTGGAATTAAGGGCCTGTCCCACTTGGGCGGCATTTGCGTGTCACGCAGGTGGCGCGCGAAGATTTTGTGAATCCCCAAATCCTGGGGTGCTGCGCGCGACCGCGCCTGTCACCACGCCCTATGCGCGCGTAATGCACGCCATGCATGCGTAATGCACGCCATACGCGCATCACGTGCTTCGTGACGCGCAAATGACGCCCAAGTGTGACAGGCCCTTTAGAAGGGACAAGTTGTCTTAATAGGAGAGGTCGGGAAGGTTCCATTAGAATTTAGAAAGGGGGTTCATTGAAACATGTAACATTCTGAGGCGGTGGCGATGATTTTTCATCTTGAGGGAGAATTAATAAATAGAGGTCACCGTTTAAAAAGAAAGAGTTTCTCATTAAAAGCAGAAATGTGGTGACTTTATTTTCCTCTCAGAGGGGTCCGTCACTCCGTTACAGGAAGGTTCGGCAGAGGGGTCCGTCACTCCGTTACAGGAAGGTTCGGCAGAGGGGTCCGTCACTCCGTTACAGGAAGGTTCGGCAGAGGGGTCCGTCACTCCGTTACAGGAAGGTTCGGCAGAGGGGTCCGTCACTCCGTTACAGGAAGGTTCGGCAGAGGGGTCCGTCACTCCGTTACAGGAAGGTTCGGCAGAGGGGTCCGTCACTCCGTTACAGGAAGGTTCGGCAGAGGGGTCCGTCACTCCGTTACAGGAAGGTTCGGCAGAGGGGTCCGTCACTCCGTTACAGGAAGGTTCGGCAGAGGGGTCCAAGTCACTCCGTTACAGGAAGGTTCGGCAGAGGGGTCCAAGTCACTCCGTTACAGGAAGGTTCGGCAGAGGGGTCCGTCACTCCGTTACAGGAAGGTTCGGCAGAGGGGTCCAAGTCACTCCGTTACAGGAAGGTTCGGCAGAGGGGTCCAAGTCACTCCGTTACAGGAAGGTTCGGCAGAGGGGTCCGTCACTCCGTTACAGGAAGGTTCGGCAGAGGGGTCCAAGTCACTCCGTTACAGGAAGGTTCGGCAGAGGGGTCCAAGTCACTCCGTTACAGGAAGGTTCGGCAGAGGGTGTGGAAACGATTTAAGGGTCTGTCCCACTTTCACGACCTCTGCCGAGTTTGCCCTTGACTCATGCTCGCAGCATGGTCGTCACGAGGTCGTAGGGGGTCGTAGGATGAAGTAGGTAGGTTGTGATGCTAGTCAAAGGTACTCGTGGCATCAAGTAGGTCGGGGTGTTTTTCTAGCCTGATGAAAAATGTCCACGAGTAAAAAAGGTGGTGAATTAGGTGGTGAAAGTGGGACAGGCCCTTAACCAGAATGCTGCCTGGATTAGAGAGTATTACCAGTAACGAGAGGTTGGATAGACTTGGGTTGTTTTCTTCAGCGATTCGGAAGCTGAGGGAAGATCAGGCACAATTAGATAAAATGATGTGAGGCCTAGATAGGATAGACAGTCAGAACCTTTTCCCCAGGGTGGACATGGTGAAGACGAGAGGGCACAGCTATAAGGGGGGCGAAGTTTGAAGGAAATGTGTGGGATGTTTTTACACAGAGAGTGCTGGGGGCCTGGAACATGCTGCCAGGGGTGGTGGTGGAGGCAGATAGAACAGTGGCGTTTCAGAGGCTTTTGGATAGGCACATGGATATGCAGGGAACGGAGGGTTACGGATCGTGTGCAGGTAGAGGAGATTAGTTTAACTTGGCATCATGTTCAGCACGGACATAGTGGGCCGAAGGGCCTGTTGCTGTGCTTCACTGTTCTATGTTCGATGGGTTTTCGGAGCTCTCTTGCTCAAAGGGCAGTGGACCAGAATCGTTGAGTGTGATTGAGGCAGCGCATATGAAAGGTCACTGCGGGCAGGTGGGAAGACAGGGTTGAGGTTACAACCAGGTCAACCGTGATGTTCTTGGACGGTGGAGCAGCCGTGGGAGCCACGTGACTGACGCACAAAACCGTCACCTGCAACTGGGCTGTAAATCCTGGAGATGACTTGTTTAAACGTCTGACTTGTCCAAACACAGCCTGTGGGAACTGCGGGACATCAGCGTTCAACAGGGAGAGAGAGAGAGAGAAAGGATTCGGCAGAAGAGGAGGCTGCAGAAGCCCGGTTGGCGAAGATGCCTTTCTGCTGCAGTTATTCCAGAAGTCGGCAGCCTGAGAAAGCTTGACAGAGGATAACGAGACCCTTGCAGTGCCCGGCAGACTGGATAAACTCATCTCACAGAATGACGACTGGTGTATAATGTTCTGTCAGTGGACTGAGCAAGATTGGGATGTCATTGTAGTGTGAAGCTAAATAAAAGTGGTTTTCCCTCAACCTTTACTCTGAGCTGTCTGTACTGTAATGGGGGTCAGAGCTGCGTAATGAGACTGCAAAAAATGGTGAACACTGCCCGGTCCATCGCGGATTCTGGCCTCCCCACCATCTAAAGGGATCTACAGGAGTCGCTGCCTCAAAAAGGCATCCAGCATCATCAGAGACCCACACCACCCTGGCCACACACTCATTTCACTCCTGCCATCGGGAAGAAGGTACAGGAGCCTGAGAACTGTAACATCCAGGTTCAGGCACAGCTCCTTCCCTGCAGCCATCAGGTTATTAAGCACCACAACCTCCATTAAGCTCTGAAATGCAGTACGTAGACTATTATTGTTATTCTTGAACTATTATTGTTCGTTTTTGATGTGCACGTATGTATATACACATAAACCAAACTCCCCCCCCCTTCTGTCATGGGTAGACTGACTTCCCTTTCCCCCCTCCCCCCCTCCAACCCCACTCCCCAATCTTTGCACATCCCCCAATCATGGACTTTCCACTCGTCACTTTAATTTCATGTCACCTGTATCTCGTTGTATTTTATAATAATACTAATAATAGATTTTATTTATATAGCGCTTTTCAGGACTTTTATGACTGTTGGCAGACCAATTTCCCTCCTGGGATAAATAAAGTTCTATCATATCGTATATGTGTATATGTGTGAATGTGTGTGTGTATATATACACACACACTTAAGTTTTTTCCTTGTTTATTATATTGCTTACAGTGTACTATGTTAACATCTTCTGTTGGATTTCATTGTTCTATCTGGGACATATGACTCTTGAGACACATCTGCACCATTCCTGCCCCCTCTTCTATTCCCCTTCACTTCCTCCCCCTTCCCCTCATTGAACATCTGTGCAGGTTGTCACGCCACAGGAAGATTTACAGACACAAGTCAGAAGTAACAAGTTGGCAAGTCACAAATTGAGAGCTCCATATCCTTGCATTAGAAAGTAATTACCGGATAATGACATTACAGCAAAGAAACTAATGTCTTAAATGTGCTGATTAGCTAGAGAGTTCGTTTGGAATATAACCACTGAGCTCAGGAAAGTATGAGTTGTCTCCATGAACCAACGATTAAAAACCAGATGAATATTTTAGCATCAAATCTGGCAATATACTGACACAGGAAGAGACCAGGATGTCTCTCTCTGCTCAACCGATCAAATCCTGCTCTCCACACCCTCCTCCACTCTAGTCCTTTCTTCCAGATCAACTTCATTAAAGGAGAGGACCCAGAATCTAAATCTTTTGGTTTTAGGATTAAAATATATTTCCTGACACGGGAAATATTTTTTGATTAACTTTGTTTCATCTAAAATTCAGGCCAGTTTTTCTCACCAATCAGTAGCGACGATCCATCTTATTCAACCGACAAACGGCCATTCATAATTTCAAGCTCACGTTAAATCAACGCCCTAAGCCTCCGCCACGCTGGCGTTAAGTTGGCTGGTGTCGGAAGGAGCTGCAGTTGCTGGTTTAAACCGAAGATAGACACAAAATGCTGGCATAACTCAGCAGCACAGGCAGCTATCTCCACAGAGAAAGATTGGGTGACTTTTCGGGTCGAGGGAACCCTTCTTCCTGACTCGTCTGAAGAAGGATCTCGACCCGAAACGTCACTCATTCCTTCTTTGCAGAGATGCTGCCTGTGCTGCTGAGTTATGCCAGCATTTTTAGTCCATGTTAAGTTGGAAGGGTTCCGTTTCCATGGGTACTTACCTCTCACTCTTAAAAATAACATTCACTTCACAATCAATCACAAAATGCCCTCTGATCTTGTCTCCGTGGTGGGTCTGGTGTCCCATTTAACCCAGATCAAGTCACCTTAAGGCAATTTGCTGCCCAGATGGGTTTTTAGAACATTCATGTCGGTTTGTGGCCATCATTGCTTATTTTTCTTCAAACTTCATGTCCACGTCATAGAAACATAGAAAATAGGTGCAGGATACATAGATACATAGATACATAGAAAATAGGTGCAGGAGTAGGCCATTCGGCCCTTCGAGCCTGCACCGCCATTCAATATGATCATGGCTGATCATCCAACTCAGTATCCCGTACCTGCCTTCTCTCCATACCCCCTGATCCCTTTAGCCACAAGGGCCACATCTAACTCCCTCTTAAATATAGCCAATCAACTGGCCTCAACTACCCTCTGTGGCAGAGAGTTCCAGAGATTCACCACTCTCTGTGTGAAAAGGTTTTTTCTCATCTCGGTCTTAAAGCATTTCCCCCTTATCCTTAAGCTGTGACCCCTTGTCCTGGACTTCCCCAACATCGGGAACAATCTTCCTGCATTTAGCCTGTCCAACCCCATAAGAATTTTGTACGTTTCTATAAGATCCCCTCTCAATCTCCTAAATTCTAGCGAGTAAAAGCCAAGTCTATCCAGTCTTTCTTCATATGAAAGTCCTGACATCCCAGGAATCAGTCTGGTGAACCTTCTCTGCACTCCCTCTATGGCTATAATGTCCTTCCTCAGATTTGGAGACCAAAACTGTACGCAATACTCCAGGTGTGGTCTCACCAAGACCCTGTACAACTGCAGTAGAACCTCCCTGCTCCTATACTCAAATCCTTTTGCTATGAAAGCTAACATACCATTCTCTTTCTTCACTGCCTGCTGCACCTGCATGCCTACTTTCAATGAATGGTGTACCATGACACCCAGGTCTCGCTGCATCTCCCCTTTTCCTAATCGGAGTAGGCCATTCGGCCCTTCGAGCCTGCACCGCCATTCAATATGATCATGGCTGAACATCCAACTCAGTATCCTGTACAGGCCTTCTCTCCATACCCCCTGATCCCTTTAGCCACAAGGGCCACATCTAACTCCCTCTTAAATATAGCCAATGGACTGGCCTCAACTACCTTCTGTGGCAGAGAATTCCACAGATTCCACAGATTCACCACTCTCTGTGTGAAAAATGAATTTCTCATCCCAGTCCTAAAAGAATTCCCCCTTATCCTTAAACTGTGACCCCTTGTTCTGGACTTCCCCAACATCGGGAACAATCTTCCTGCATCTAGCCTGTCCAACCCCTTAAGAATCTTGTAAGTTTCTATAACATCCCCCCTCAATCTTCTAAATTCTAGTGAGTACAAGCCGAGTCTATCCAGTCTTTCTTCATATGAAAGTCCTGCCATCCCAGGAATCAGTCTGATGAACCTGCTCTGTACTCCCTCTATGGCAAGAATGTCTTTCGTCAGATTTGGTGACCAACACTGTACGCAATACTCCAGTTGTGGCCTCACCAAGACCCTGTACAACTGCAGTAGAACCTCACTGCTCTTATACTCAAATCCTTTTGCTATGAATGCTAACATACCATTCGCTTTCTTCACTGCCTGCTGCACCTGCATGCCTACTTTCAATGACTGGTATACCATGACACCCAGATCTCGTTGTATCTCCCCTTTTCCTAATCGGCCACCATTCAGATAATAGTCTCATTTCCTGTTTTTGCCAACAAAGTGGATAACCTCGCATTTATCCACATTATACTGCATCTGCCATGCATTTGCCCACTCACCCAACCTATCCAAGTCACCTTGCAGCCTCCTAGCATTCTCCTCACAGCTAACACTGCCCCCCAGCTTAGTGTCATCCGCAAACTTGGAGATGTTGCATTCAATTCCCTCATCCAGTTCATTAATATATATTGTAAATAGCTGGGGTCCCAGCACTGAGCCTTGCGGTACCCCACTAGTCACTGCCTGCCATTCTGAAAAGGACCCGTTTACTCCTACTCTTTGCTTCCTGTCTGCCAGCCAGTTCTCTATCCACATCAATACTGAACCCCCAATACCGTGTGCTTTAAGTTTGCATACTAATCTCTTATGTGGGACCTTGTCGAAAGCCTTCTGAAAGTCCAGATATAACACATCCACTGGTTCTTCCTTATCGACTCTACTAGTTACATCCTCGAAAAATTCTAGAAGATTCGTCAGACATGATTTACCATTCATAAATCCACGCTGACTTTGTCCAATGATTTCACCACTTTCCAAATGTGCTGCTATCCCATCTTTAATAACTGACTAGCATTTTCCCCACTACCGATGTTAGACTAACTGGTCTGTGATTCCCCGTTTTCTCTCTTCCTCCATTTTTAAAAAGTGGGGTTACATTAGCTACCCTCCAATCCTCAGGAACTACTCCAGAATCTAAAGAGTTCTGAAAAATTATCACTAATGCATCCACTATTTCTGGGGCTACTTCCTTAAGTACTCTGGGATGCAGCCTGTCTGGTCCTGGGGATTTATCGGCCTTTAATCCATTCAATTTACGTAACACCACTTCCCGGCTAACCGGGATTTCACTCAGTTCCTCCATCTCATTTGACCCCTGGTCCCCTGCTATTTCCGGCAGATTATTTATGTCTTCCTTAGAACCAAAGTAGTTATTCAATTGGTCTGCCATATCCTTGTTCCCCATGATCAATTCACCCGTTTCTGAGTGCAAGGGACCTACATTTGTTTTAACTAATCTTTTTCTCTTCACATATGTATAAAAACTTTTGCAGTCAGTTTTTATGTTCCCTGCCAGTTTTTTTCATAATCTATTTTCCCTTTCCTAATTAAGCCCTTTGTCCTCCTCTGCTGGACTTTGAATTTCTCCCAGTCCTCTGTTAGGCTGCTTTTTCTGGCTAATTTGTATGCTTCCTCTTTTGTTTTGATACTATCCCTGATTTCCCTTGTTATCCACGGATGCGCTACCTTCCCTGATTTATTCTTTTGCCAAACTGGGATGAACAATTGTTGTAGTTCATCCATGCAGTCTTTAAATGCCTTCCATTGCATATCCACCGTCAACCCTTTAAGAATCACTTGCCAGTCTATCTTGGCCAATTCATGTCTCATATCCTCAAAGTTACCCTTCTTTAAGTTCAGAACCCTTGTTTCTGAATTAACAATGTCACTCTCCATCCTAATGAAGAACTCAACCATATTATGGTCACTCTTGCCCAAGGGGCCACACACAAGACTGCTAACCAACCCTACCTCATTACTCAATACCCAGTCTAGAATAGCCTGTTCTCTCGTTAGTTCCTCTACATGTTGGTTTAGAAAACTATCCCGCATACATTCCAAGAAATCCTCTTCCTCAGCACCCCTGCCAATTTGATTCACCCAATCTATATGTAGATTGAAGTCACCCATTATAACTGTTTTACCTTTGTTGCATGCATTTCTAATTTCCTGTTTGATACCATCCCCAACTTCACTACTACTGTTAGGTGGCCTGTACACAACTCCCACTAGTGTTTTCTCCCCCTTAGTGTTTCGCAGCTCTACCCATATCGATTCAACATCCTCCAAGCTAATGTCCTTCCTTTCTATTGCGTTAATCTCCTCTCTAACCAGCAACGCTAGGAGTAGAATTAGGCCATTTGGCCCATCAAGTCTACTCTGCCATTCAATCATGGCTGATCAATCTTTCCCTCTCAACCCCATTCTCCTGCCTTCTCCCCATTGCCCTTGACATCCATACTAATCAAGTATCTGCTAATCTCCGCCTTAAAATAAATCCCACAGATTCACCACCCTCTGACTAAAGAAATTCCTTCCCATCTCCATTCTGAAAGTACGTCCTTTTATTCTGGGGCTATGCCCTCTGGTTCTAGACTCTCCCACTCATGGAAACATCCTCTCCACATCCACTGTATTCAGGCCTTTCACTGTTCTGTAAGTATCAATGAGGTGGCCCGTCATCTGTCTAAACTCCAGCGAGTACTGGCCCAGAGCCATCACATCTTAACCCACTCATCCCTGGGATCAGTCTCGTAAACCTCGTCTGGATCCGCTCCAATGCCAGCACATCTTTCCTCAGATATGGGGCCCAAAACTATTCCAAACTATTAACTAAATGTACAGCTTACTTGGTGGGATTTGAACTTGATTTGTTTTTGGAGATGAACACTATTTTTTCCCCTGTGTGGTCTTATCCCCTTGTTGGGCCAAAGGGCCTGAGTTGCACCACTGCCTCCAAACCTCCATCCACTTTAACCCTGATGTTAATGTCTATTTTGGTCATTATTCCAGGAACATTATTACCCAGTTTTCTGCACTGTGCAATGAGTTTAATCATTTTACCTCCAGTTTCTCATTACCTTGGGTACGGTTCACAGATCCAGTACACTGGCACTCTCAAGATATTTCACTAATTCTTAAAGTACTAATTACTTCTACTGACAGTAGATAAGAATGGATCTCAAATGAGTCACAAAACAGTCCGGAAAGTTGCAACATGTCCAGGTGTAATGCGGAGGCTTTATCAGGCACTGGTCGGAACACATTTGTAGTATTGTGAGCAGTTTTGGGCTCCATATCTGATAAACGATGTGCTGGCATTGGAGAGGGTCCAGAGGAGGTTTATGAGAATGATCCCAGGGATGATTGGGTTAACATATGATCAGCCTTTGACGGCACTGGGCCTGTACTCGCCAGAGTTTAGAAGGATTAGGGGGGACCTCATTGAAACTTACCGAATAGTGAAAGGCCTGGATAGAGTGAATGTGGAGAGGATGTTTCCACTAGTGGGACAGTCTAGGACCAGAGGTCATAGCCTCAGAATAAAAAAGATGTACTTTCAGAAAGGAGTTGAGGAGCAATTTCTTTAGTCAGAGGGTGGCGAATCTGTGGAATTCATTGCTACAAAAGGCTGTGTAGGCCAATCGATATTTTTAAGGTGGAGGTTGATAGATTCTTGATTAGCAAGGGTTTCAGGGATTTGGGGGAGAAGGCAAGAGAATAGGGTTGAGAGGGAAAGATAGATCAGCCATGATTGAATGATGGAGTAGACTTGATGGGCTGAATGGCGTAATTCTGCTCCTACATCTTATGAACTTATGAAAGATGAGATGTTATACAAGTTTACATTGGACGATGTTGGAAGATTGTAAGAGATTGTGCAGTGATAGGACATGGTCTTGTATGCTACACAGTCAGACTAAACCCTGCATTGTCGTGTAGCTAAGTTAAGTATGTTGGCCTTCATAGCAAGAGGATTTGAGTATAGGAGCAGGGAGGTTCTACTGCAGTTGTACAGGGTCTTGGTGAGACCACACCTGGAGTATTGCGTACAGTTTTGGTCTCCTAATCTGAGGAAGGACATTCTTGCCATAGAGGGAGTACAGAGAAGGTTCACCAGACTGATTCCTGGGATGTCAGGACTTTCATATGAGGAAAGACTGGATAGACTCGGCTTGTACTCGCTAGAATTTAGAAGATTGAGGGGGGATCTCATAGAAACTTACAAAATTCTTAAGGGGTTGGACAAGCTAGATGCAGGAAGATTGTTCCCGATGTTGGGGGAGTCCAGAACAAGGGGTCACAGTTTAAGGATAAAGGGGAAATCTTTTAGGACTGAGATGAGAAAAACATTTTCACACAGAGAGTGGTGAATCTCTGGAACTCTCTGCCACAGAGGGTAGTTGAGGCCAGTTCATTGGCTATATTTAAGAGGGAGTTAGATGTGGCCCTTGTGGCTAAAGGGATCAGAGGGTATGGAGAGAAGGCAGGTACGGGATACTGAGTTGGATGATCAGCCATGATCATATTGAATGGCGGTGCAGGCTCGAAGGGCCGAATGGCCTACTCCTGCACCTATTTTCTATGTATCTATGTATCTATGTAAGTCCACAGGGGCAACTATGAAGTTTCAATTGCCGATCACTTTACTTCCCCATCCCACTCCCACTATAATCTACATCTTTGTTAACTTCTGAACGGTTCCTACAAGGCCCTGTGCAAGCTCAAGAATCAATGTTTTACAAACAGATAGACAGGCACATGGATAGTGCAGATTTGGAGGGATATGGGCCAAACGCAGGCGAGTGTAGCTGGGACATGTTGGCCGGTGTGGGCAAGTTGGGCCGAAGGGCCTGTTTCCACTCTGTATCACTCTATGACACCATGACTCTAAGAGTTAAGTGTTTTATTGTCATATGCACTGGCAAGAGAAAAAATGAAATTCTTACTTGCAGCTGCATAACAGAATATGTCAAAACAATACACAAAAATATTGCAAAATAATAAAAAAAATACTCAATAACCTAATAACCACAATACTAATTTATTGAATATTAATTTATTGAGGAACTACTGTATACCTCGTGTTCCGTCTGGGCATGTTGCAGCCTTTGGGATTCAATGTCAAATATAACGATTTCCAATAATGTATTTTTTTCCCTCTTTGAATCAGAACTGGCCAATTCTACGCTATCCATCTGTAATATTTCCTCAGCTTTCCTCCCTCATGGGCAGTGCCTGATGTGTTTGGTGTTTTATGTATTCTCCGCTTGGTGCCAAGTCTCAGCAGCAGCCGTGATCAGCATTCTACCAGTTTTACATGTCTGCTTTCCCTCTCCCTCTCCCTCTCCCTCTCTCACCAATCTCCCAACCAGACCAATGTGCGGCATGGTGGCACAGCGGTAGAGTTACTGCCCTGCAGCGCTTACAGCGCCAGAGACCCGGGTTCGATCCCGACTACAGGTGCTGTCTGTACGGAGTTTGTCTGTTCTCCTCGTGACCTGCGTGGGTTTTCTTCGAGATCTTCGCTTTCCTCCCACACTCCAAAGATGTACAGGTTTGTCGGTTAATTGGCTTGGTGTAAGTGTGAATTGTCCCCAGTGTGTGTAGGATAGTGTTAACCTGTGGGGATGGCTGGTCGGTGCAGACACCGTGGGCTGAAAGGCCTATTTCCGTGCAGCATCTCTAAACTAAACTAAACGCCCCAACCCTTAATTTGTCTCTCAGCCATTCCCCTTCACATTCAATTACAGCTCCGACTCTATCATCTTTTGCAACTCGATCTCTGCTTAATCTATTTGCTTTCTCCTAATGTGTCGACTGAAAGCCACTGTAATGTTCTTTATAACTTTCACTAATTCCCTTCCTACACTGCTCAGCCTCTCTAATCCTGTGTGTGTGGCTTGCCTGCTTGCTTTATCTTGGCTATTGTTTATTTGCCCTGTAAAAGTTAAAAACTATTGAGCTTTAAATCAGATCTGTTCTCATTCAAGTCAGCTTTGACACAATACTACTATCTTCCGATCATTATTTTTTTGTTGTTTAAATAATTCCCATCGTTGAACTGAATTTCTATTTGCTATCTTTGCCTTCCATTATGGCGGCATGGTGGCGTAGCGGTAGAGCAACTGCCTTATGGCGGCAGAGACCCAGGTTCGATCCCGACTACGGGTGCTGTCTGTACGGAGTTTGTATGTTCTCCCCATGACTTACGTAGGTTTTCTTCGAGATCTTCAGTTTCCTCCCACACTCCAAATACATACAGGTTTGTAGGTTAGGCAGAAGATAGACACAAAATTCGGGAGTAACTCAGCGGGACAGGCGGCTTCTCTGGAGAAAAGGAATGGGTGACTTTTCGGATCGAGACCCTTCTTCAGACTGACAGTCAGAGGACAGGGAGATACAGAGATAAGGAAGAGTAAGGTGTGAGAATGAGATATCAAAGGGGGTAATTCTTTTGTTGTTAATTGGCTTGGTATAAATGTAAAATTATTCCTAGTGTGTGTAGGATAGTGTTAATGTGCAGCGATCGCTGGCCAGTGCGGCCTCGATGGGCCGAAGGGCCTGTTTCTGCGCTGTATCTCTAAACTAAACTAATCTTATTTTTTTGTTGTTTAAATATTTCTCATTGTTGAACAGAATCTCTATTTATTCCCTTTAACTCCCATAAATCTGTGCAGGGTCCTGTTATATTTTCTTTTATGTTATCCACTTTCCCATTTTCCTGCGCTTAAGCTCAATGCACATTTACATCAACATTTATAGATTGGAACGTCCTCATGGGATTCCTACAAATCCTCTGACAAGGTTAGCATGAATAAATAAATGAATCACGTTGAACAACCACCCACATTACTACTAAATTTCCTTCACAAGTTCTGTATTTTTATGCCTCTAAAGTGGAGCGTGAGGAGAAAGAGTGGGTCAGAACTAAACTAAAACTAGACAAGTATGGATCGCAGGCTGGCTGGTTGGCAGAAGGCAAAGAGGGGCTTTTTCTGGTTGGCTGCCAGTGACCAGCGGAGTTCCGCAGGGCTCGGTGCTGGGGCCGCCACTCTTCACGTTGTATAGCAACGATTTGGACGAGGGGATTGAAGGCTTTGTGGACGGGTTTGCAGCTGATACGAAGATAGGTGGAGGGGCAGGTAGTGTAGAGAAAGATGGAACTCTGCAGAAGGACTTGGGCAAGTTAGAATAGTGGGCAGAGAGGTGGCAGATGGAAAACAGCGCAGCAAAGTGCGGAGTCATGCATTTTGATAGGAGGCATAGATTATGAAAGCGTAGACTATTTTCTAAATGGGGAGATAATTCAGAAATCGGAGGGGCAAATGTACTTGGGAGTGGTGGTGCAGGATTCCCAAAAAGTTAATTTGCAATTCGGATTGGTAGTAAGGAAGGCAAATGCAATGCTAGTATTTATTTATTTTGAGATGACTAGAATATTAAGCAGGGATGTGATGCTGGGGCTTTACAAGGTACTGGTCAAACCACAGTTGGAGTGTTGTGAGCAGTTTTGGGCCCCATATCTGCGGAAGGATGTGCTGGCGTCTGGAGGAGGTTTACGAGAATGATTGGATTAGACAGAGGGTGGTGAATCTGTGGAATTCTCTGCCACAGACGGCTGTGGAGGCCAAGTCATTGGGTTTTCTTTTAGCTGGAGATTGACAGATACTTGATTAGTAAGGGTGTCACGGGTTATGAGGAGAAGGCAGGAGAATGGGGCTGGGAGGGAAAAATAGATCAGCCATGTTTCAATGGCATAGACCTGATGGGCCGAATGGCCTAATTCTGCTCCTATCACTTATGAACATGAACTTATGAAAGAGGCACTAATAGAAACATAGAAACATAGAAAAATAGGTGCAGGAGTAGGCCATTTGGTCCTTCGAGCCAGCACCGCCATTCAATTAGATCATGGCTTATCATATACAATGTACCCCGTTCCTGCTTTTTCCCCATATCCCTTGATTCCCTTCGCCCTAAGAGCTAAATCTCTCTTGAAAACATCCAGTGAATTAGCCCCCATTGCCTTCTGTGGCAGAGAATTCCACAGATTCGCAACCCTCTGGGTGAAGAAGTTTTTCCTCATCTCAGTCCTAAATAGCCTACCCCTTATTCTTAAACTGTGAGTTTAACCCCTGGTTCTGGACTCCCCCAACATTAGAAACATTTTTCCTGCATCGAGCCTGTCCAATCCTTTAAGAATGTTATATGTTTCTATAAGAGCCCCTCTCATCCTTCTAAATTCCAGTGAATACAAGCCCAGTCGACCCATTCATTCATTATATATCAGTCCCGCCATCCTGGGAATTAACCTGGTGAACCTACGCTGCACTCCTTCAATAGCAATAATGTCCTTCCTCAAATTAGGAGAGCAACATTGCACACAATACTCCAGGTCCGGTCTCACCAGGGCTCTGTACAACTGCAGTCGGACCTCCTTGCTCCTAAACTCAAATCCTCTCGCAATGAAGGCCAACATGCCATTACCTTTCTTCACTGCCTGTTGTACCTGCATGCTTACTTTCAGTGACTGATAGAGTCATAGAGTGATACAGTGTGGAAACAGGCCATTGGGCCCAACTTGCCCACACCAGCCAACAATGTCCCAGCTACACTAGTCCCACTTGCCCGCGTTTGGTCCATATCCCTCCAAACCTGTCCTTTCCATGCACCTGTCTAACTGCCTCTTAAACTAAGGGATAGTCCCAGCCTCAACTACCTCCTCTGGCAGCTTGTTGCATACACCCACCACCCTTTGTGTAAAGAAGTTACCCCTCAGATTCCTATTAAATCGTTTCCTCTTAACCTTGAACCTATATCCTCTGGTCCTCGATTCCCCTACTATGGGCAAGAGACTCTGTGCATCTACCCGATCTATTGCTCTCATGATTTTGTACACTTCTATAAGATCCCCCCTTATCCTCCTGCGCTCCATGGAATAGAGTCTACTCAACCCAGCCTACTCAACCTCTCCCGATAGCTTACACCCTCTAGTCCTGGCAACATCCTCATGAATTTTTTCTGAACCCTTTCAAGCTTGACAATATTTTCCCTATAACATGGTGCCCAGAACTGAACACAATATTCTAAATGCAGTCTCACCAAAGTCTTATACAACTGCAACATGACCTTCCAACTTCTATACTCAATACTCTGACTGATGAAAACCAAAATGCCAAAAGCCTTTTTGACCACTTTATATACCTGCGACTCGACCTTCAAGGAACCATGCACCTGCACTCCTAGATGTACAAGCACACACAGGTCTCATTGCATCTCCCCTTTTCCTAATCTGACCATTCATATAATGGTAGACACAAAATGCTAGAGTAACTCAGCAGGACAAACAGCATCTCTGGGAGAAGAAATGGGTGATGTTTCGGGTCGAGACCCTTCTTCGACCCGCAACGTCACCCATTCCTTCTCTCCAGAGATGCTGCCTGTCGCGCTGAGTTACTCCAACATTTCGTGTCTACCTTTGATTTAAACCAGCACCTGCAGTTCTTTCCTACACCATTCAGATAATAATCTGCTTTCCTGTTCTTGCCACCAAAGTGGATAACCTCATATTTAACCGTATTATGCTGCATCTGCCCACTCACCCAATCTGTCCAAGTCACCCTGTAGCCTCATAGCATCCTCATCGCAGCTCACACTGCCACCCAGCTTTGTGTCATCCGCAAACCTGGAGATGTCACATTTAATTCACTCACCTATATCATAATAACTGGGGTCCCAACACCGAGCCTTGTGGCACCCCACTCGTCACTGCCTGCCATTCTGAAAAGGACCCGTTAATTCCTACTCTTAGCTTCCTTTCTGCCAACCAGTTCTCTATCCATGTAAATACCCTACCCTCAATACGGAGTGGGAGATTGCAACCTTCACGTGGTCTGCCCTGTTTCATCTCATGCAATCAACCTGGCGTGCACAATCAAATAAGTTCAAGTAGAACAAGTTGTCCTACAACTTTAAGCTGTACACGCCATACGCAAGTAGAAGACCCCCAATACCATGTGCTCTTAATTTGCACACAAATCTCTAATTACCCCGCAAGCCAAAACCATCCAGGTCAGCCAACCTGCCTCAACCATCAATATCACTTTTGACAAACTAGCATTCCCACCTCTGTCTGTGATCATCTACAACAATTTAATTCCACGATTTGGAGCAAATGGATGCAGCCAGACAGAGAACATTGCAAACTCCACACAGAAAGCACAGAAAGGTCATGACTGAATCCTCAGAGAAAAGTTTGGTGAAACTGCATTCAATATTCCCGGAGAAATGTCATTACTGGAGAGGACCTGATGTGGAAGAATAACGCTGACATCTCACATGGAAAGAACGTGTAGCTGAGATGGATGGATGGGATGGTCATTAGTCCTGGATTTAGATTGTCTGTTTCTAGCCAACGGAAGATGTATGTGTCACCTGGTGACACTTCTGTAAGAAAATTCTGCAATTTATGACAGGGTTTATGGTTAGAATTTAAGGCAGAGACTGAGAAATAGACAGGATAAATAAGTAAGGGAGTGCAACACACACACATATGCACAGACACACATAACCATACACACAATGATGCACATAAACACACACAGATGCCCACACACACACTGACCTATACCAACACACACAGACACACACACCTGCACTGACACACATGCACATAGATGCACAGACACACAGAAACATACACACACACATGTGCACACACACACACACACTGACGTACATAGATGCACACTGAGACATGTACAGACACAGACATGGACACAGACACACATGGACAGGCATATTCACACATATACACACAGGCTGACACACACAGACACACACATCTACACAGACACATCTACACAGACAGACACACACCTAGGGAGATAATATGAAATACATAAGATCATAAATGATAGGAGCAGAATTAGGCCATTCGGCCCATCAAGTCTATTCCGCCATTCAATCATGGTCGATCTATCTCTCCCTACTAACCCCATTCTCCTGCCTTCTCCCCACAACCTCTGACACCCATACTAATAAGGCAGGAAGACTGTTGAGAGGGGCTATACCTAGAAATTCAAACAAGAAACAATGCTGGAGGATCCATGGAGGGAAGAGCATGGTGGATTGAGACCCTGCATCTGGCCAGACAGGGTATGTGACAGGTTAAAACTCTGAGAGTGTGGTGAAGTGAATGAAGTGTGGGGTGGGTAGAGCGATGTAGCTGTAGGGGGGATACCGATAGAACGATGCATGTCTGGAGGGGAGGCACTGACGGAGTGCTGAGTTTGGAGAGGACTGTGAGTGAAATGGGCCGTATGGCAGATGGAAGCTGAAGGAGGTTGTAAATGGTGTACGGGACCGGAGATGAGGCACCACTCCCTCAGACATGGTCATTATGTTGCAGGTGAACAGGAGAGACTTCTGGAGAGACCGAAATAATTTATCCCTCAGCCTGAAAAAAACGAGTAATTCATCAGCCTTCACAATGCCCTGTGACGCCTGTGCAGGCCCTAACCATGTTAACGCAGCCACTGCAGTGAAAAACAAATCAGTGGTGTTGTGGCGCCGGAACAGAAAACCACTGCAGGTAGCCTGTACCACGCACTGTAATGCTGATACACCCCTCACTGTAACACTGGTACACCCCACACTGTAATACTGATACACCCCACACTGTAATACTGATACACCCCCACTGTAATACTGATACACCCCACACTGTAACACTGATACACCCCACACTGTAACACTGATACACCCCACACTGTAACACTGATACACCCTCACTGTAACACTGGTACACCCCACACTGTAATACTGATACACCCCACACTGTAACACTGGTACACCCCTCACTGTAATACTGATACACCCCACACTGTAACACTGATACACCCCACACTGTAACACTGATACACCCCTCACTGTAACACTGGTACACCCCACACTGTAACAGTGACACACCCCACACTGTAATACTGATACACCCCACACTGTAATACTGATACACCCCCACTGTAATACTGATACACCCCACACTGTAACACTGATACACCCCACACTGTAATACTGATACACCCTCACTGTAACACTGGTACACCCCACACTGTAATACTGATACACCCCCACTGTAATACTGATACACCCCACACTGTAATACTGATACACCCCTCACTGTAACACTGGTACACCCCACACTGTAATACTGATACACCCCTCACTGTAACATTGACACACCCCACACTGTAACACTGATACACCCCACACTGTAATACTGATACACCCCTCACTGTAACACTGGTACACCCCACACTGTAACACTGATACACCCCTCACTGTAACACTGGTACACCCCTCACTGTAATACTGATACACCCCACACTGTAACACTGATACACCCCACACTGTAATACTGATACACCCCTCACTGTAACACTGGTACACCCCACACTGTAACACTGATACACCCCTCACTGTAACACTGGTACACCCCACACTGTAACACTGATACACCCCACACTGTAATACTGATACACCCCACACTGTAATACTGATACACCCCACACTGTAATACTGATACACCCCACACTGTAATACTGATACACCCCCCACTGTAACACTGACACACCCCACACTGTAACACTGATACACCCCTCACTGTAACACTGATACACCCCACACTGTAATATTAATACACCCCACACTGTAATACTGATACACCTCTCACTGTAACATTGATACATCCCACACTGTTAAGCCCCTGTCCCACTTTCCCGAGTTACTCACGAATTCTCCCGAGTTTTTCCCTTGATTCAAACTCGGAGAATTACCGTAATAGCCAGCCGTAGGTACATGGGGCTATTTTTTTTACTCGTGGACATTTTTCAACACGCTGAAAAAATGTCCCGACTTACCTGATGCCCCGAGTACCTACGGCTGACATTACGAGCCACTATGAAATATCTACGGACTCCTACGGACATTCCCCGAGTTTGAATCAAGGGGAAAACTCGGGAGGATTCGTGAGTAACTCGGGAAAGTGGGACAGGGACTTAGCACTGATACACCCCACAATGTAACACTCTAACACTGATACACCCCTCACTGTAATATTTACGTTTGGGCTCACTTCCACTCTGTGCACACTGCCCCATTCTCTATGTATCCATGCATGTGTTGACCATTTCCCCAACATCCCATCCCACCCTTCTTCCCACTGCTGTGGGGAGTCAAGATCGACCCTGTACACTTACGATTTTCCATCAACATCATCACGTAAAAACATTGTCAGTTTCTGCACATGTTTCTGATGACTTTTGACCTGAATCGCCACTGCCTCATGACCCCGTCACTGTCTGTGAATTGTCAAAATGCCTGCCAGTGGTGGATGAGAAGAAACATTCTCCACCAAGTATTCAAAAGACTGAAGCTGTTGTCTTCGATCTCACTCAGTCTTCTCCTGACCTTGTCAATTGCCTGGAGTGCCAGTTCATAGCCTTGATGTCAGAAGGTCATAAGTGACAGGAGCAGAATTAGGCCATTCGGCCCATCAAGTCTATGCCATTTAATCATGGTTGATCTATCTCTCCCTCCAAACCCCATTCTCCTGCCTTCTCCCCATAACCTCTGACACCTGTACTAATCAAGAATCTATCAATCTCTGCCTTAAAACTATCCACTGACTTGGCCTCCACAGCCTTCTGCGGCAAAGAATTCCACAGATTCACCAACCCCTGACTGAAGAAATTTCTCCTCATCTCCATCCTCAAAGAATGTCCTTCAATGTTGAGGCTATGACCTCTAGTCCTAGACTCTCCCACTAGTGGGAATATCCTCTCCACATCCAGTCTATCCAAGTCTATCACACATTATCCAGCCCTCCCAGCAGATGCCTAACGTCATCAGCTTCTACATCAGTAACACCGTCCAAATCCAGCCTAGGCCCCAGATCATTTGCTGCTCCTCTCTAATCTCCTGCCTTTGTTAAGCCCAGGCAACTAATCCAACACACTGCCCACCACCCTCCTTCATTGCTCTCTCTGTAAACTACTGACCATTGAAGCTCTGCCTGTCCATGATCATACCGTAGCCGTACCCAAGCTCAGTGTTTAACGCTGGATCCTGGATAAGCCAACCTTAATTATACAACAGATACTCTTGCATCTAAATCTCTCACCCTTACTTCTCCTTAATCTTCTCTGGACCCCAAATCCATTAGACCTCTGCAACTCCCAGTTTGCAAAGCATTCCCCGATTCCTCCTCCAGAAAGTCCTGACCCAAAACATTACCCGTCCATGTCCTCCAGAGTTGCTGCCTGACACACCTGAGCTATTCCAGCACTTTTGTGTCCAGCATCTGCAGTTCCTTGTGTCTACATTTCTCCTCCATTGATGCCTTCAGCTGACAAGGACATTAGTTCCTGACCCGGGTGGCACGGTGACTCAGAGGTAGAGTTTCTACCTTACAGCGCCAGAGACCTGGGTTTGATCCTGACTACGGGTCCTGACAACGGCCATCATCTACAAAGATGTCTGTACGGAGTTTGTACATTCTCCCCGTGACCTGTGTGGGTTTTCTCCGGGTGCTCCGGTTTCCTCCCACACGTGTGTGTAGGATCGTGTGAGTGTGCGGGGGGGGGGATGGTTGATCGGCGCGGACTGAGTTGGCCGAAGGGCCTGTTTATTCGCTGTATCTCTAAACTAAACGGAACTAAACCTGAACCACCAACACCACCTCTTTCTTTCCCCTGTTGAAACTGATGATCCTTTATATCACCTTTTTCAATCTCATTTGACGTCTGATTTTGCTTGAAAAACAAAGGTGAATCATCTCTGGACGTCTCACAACATTAGTGGTGCAGTGGTTGAGTTACTAGGCTGGAATCCAGAGCACTGGGCCATTGATTGAGCGACACAAGTACAAATCCCGTCATGGCAGCAGAGGAGTTTTAAATCAGATAGAGAGCAAGGAATTTCACGCAAAAAACCTGGTTTGAGGAATAGTATCCATTAAACCCATATAATTCATCATCTACAAAGATGCCAACACTAATGTTGGCGCAGGGGCACAGCTGGTAACGCTGCTGCGTCACGGCGCCAGAGACCAGGGTTTGATTCTGACCTCTGGTGCTGTCTGTGTGGAGTTTGCACCTTCTCAGCGTGACTGTGTGGGTTTCCTCTGGGTGCCACGGTTTCCTCCCACATCCAAAGAAACATAGAAACATAGAAAATAGATGCAGGAGTAGGCCATTCTGCCCTTCGAGCCCGCACCGCCATCTCAAATTGTGTTTCTTATTTTCTTTTGGTGCTTTTGAAATTTGAATTCTGTCCTTGATTTGTGTACTGTGGTGTTTTCTTATTTAATTTATTCCGATTATGTGTTTTCTGTTTTGTTGTGATTCTATGCATTGTAAGGTGTCCTTGGGTTTTAGAAAGGCGCCAGTAAATAAAATGATTATTATTATTATTATAATATGATCATGGCTGATCTTCCTAAATCAGTATCCCGTTCCGGCTTTTTCCCCATATCCCTTGATTCCCTTAGCCCTAAGAGCTAATCGTCCTCTGTAAATTGCCGCTAGTGTGTCGGGAGTGGATGCCAAAGTAGAATTACATAGAACTAGTGTGAGCGGGTGATCGAAGGTCGGCGTACACTCGGTGGGATGGAGGGCCTGTTTCCGTGTTGCATCGCTCAACTAAGTTAACCTCTAAACTGTTGACGGAATGTGTAGGAAGGAAATGCAGATGCTGGTTTAAACCGAAGATAGACACAAAAAGCTGCAGTAACTCAGTGGGTCAGGCAGCATCTCTGGAGAGAAGGGATAGGTGACGTTTTGGGTCGAGACCCTTCTTCAAGTGCCAAGAGTGTTCTATTGTCGTATGTCCCAGATAGAACAATGACATTCTTACTTGCGGCAGCACAACAGAATATGTAAACATAGTACACTGCAGCAATAAAATAAACAAGAAAAAAAAGTACATATACGCACATATGATATACATGCATACATACACACACACATATATTCTTCAGACCCCTTCTTTAGTCTGAGTGTTACAGTGAAGGTGCTTCACCTATTCTGTTTCTCCAGAGATGCTGCCTGACCTGCTGAGTTACTCCAGCTTTTTGTGTCTAAACTATGTACTCTTGCCCATAACATCCATATCCTATGAAACATACTTAAATTTTGCTGCGGGCCAATCTGCTGGGGAAACTTAGTGGGTAAAGGAATAATTGATGTTTCAGGCCAAGACCTAGCTTCAGGCTGGGCCGTGAGTTTCAACCATTCCTTTCCTTTCACAGATGCTGCTCGACCCGCTGAGTTCCTCCAGCAGATTGTATGTTGCTGCAGATTCCAGCATCTGCAGTCTCTTGAGTCTCCTTAAATGCTGCGATTGGGCTTGGGAGAGCTGGCATTCAATTGATTCTGAGACACTGGCGGCATAGTCTGAAAGAGGTAATTTTTCTTTTGCTGATCTGAGGATGGTTAAAGAGACCGCATCTCCACAGATAGAGGGGCTACATGGTCAGATTTTTCCTGCAGCTAGAATCGCCTGTCCATTCCCTCCACAGTTGGTGCCTGAGCCGCTGAGTTCCTCCAGCGCTTTATGTTTTGCACCTGCAGTTCCCTGTGGCACTGAATCCTCAAGCTGGGTTTGCAATGTCCAAGCCATGGGCGGCACTGTGGCGCAGCGGTAGAGTTGCTGCCTTACAGCGTCGGTTCGATCCTGACTACGGGTACTGTCTGTACGGAGTTTGAACGTTCTCCCCGTGACCTGCGTGTGTTTTCTAAGGGATCTCTGGTTTCCTCGCACACTCCAAAGATGTACAGGTTTGTAGGTTAATTGGCTTCGGTAAAATTGTAAATTGTCCCTAGTGTGTGGGATAGTGTTAATGTGCGGGGATCGCTGGTCAGCGCGGACTCAGTGGGTCGAAGGGCCTGTTTCCGCGTTGTATCTCAAAACTAAACTAAACACTATTAGATTGACATAGTCTCTCGAGGCGACTTTTAAGGCTGTCAAAATCATTCCATCATTTGTATTTACCAACTAATGTTCAATCTTTCAGAAAATGCTAAATAATGCACAGTTATATTCTAATCTGCTTCTCACTGGCTCCACATATATTCCCAGGAGAATCTATCAGTTCACAGTTTTGCTGACTCTTTTTAAAGTGTTGTATGTTATACAATCAATTAGTGACCAGGGCACTTGCCATCTCTGATTTAGTCACTTCTTAATCCTTTTACAATAATCTATTGCTCTACTTTTCTTTCCATTCTGCTGCCAAACTCAGATCATCTTAATGCACTTTTCCCTAGTCACTGTGGGAAAGTGTACTCAGTGGGAGTGTGTACACCGTGGGAGTGTGTACACTGTGGGAACATGTACACTGTGGGAAAGTGTACTCAATGGGAGTGTGTACACTATGGGAACATGTACACAGGAGTGTGTACATTGTGGGAATGTGTGCACTGTGGGAGTGTGTACACTGTGGGAGTGTGTGCACTGCGGGAGTGTGTATACTGCACAAATGTGTACACTGTGAGAGTGTGTACAAAGGAGTGTGTACACTATGTGAATGTGTACACAGGAATGTGTATACAGGTGTGCATACGGTAGGACTGTGTACACCAGGGTGGTAGTGAATACACAGGAGTGTGTACACTGTGTGAGTGTGTACATGTGAGTGTGTATACTATGTGAGTATGCATACAGGAGTGTGTACACTGTGTGAGTATGTATACAGGTTTGTGTACACAGGAGTGTGTACACTATGTGAGTGTGTACACAGGAGTATGGATACTGTGTGAGTGTGTACATGGCAGTGTGTACACTGTGTGAGTGTGCATACAGGAGTGTGTACACTGTGTGAGTTTGTACACGGCAGTGTGTACACTGTGTGAGTGTGTACATGGCAGTGTGTACACTGTGTGAGTGTGCATACAGGAGTGTGTACACTGTGTGAGTTTGTACACGGCAGTGTGTACACTGTGTGAGTTTGTACACGGTAGTGTGTACACTGTGTGAGTGTGTACACGGCAGTGTGTACACTGTGTGAGTGTGTACACTGTGTGAGTTTGTACACGGCAGTGTGTACACTGTGTGAGTTTGTACACGGTAGTGTGTACACTGTGTGAGTGTGTACACGGCAGTGTGTACACTGTGTGAGTTTGTACACGGCAGTGTGTACACAGCAGCTCTGGGTGCTCCAGCTGCTGAACCTTCGGGGAGTAAAACAACAGAATTCTACAGTTGACAGAAGGGGCCTTGGTTGGTGGGCATGAAAAGAAGATGCTACGATGCATATCATATGAATTCTTGTTTCACTCGACCCCCACTTAACTGTTGTGTTCATGTTAAATGAAAGTCTCATCAAATATTTACGCTTCTTTTATACCAGGAATGCAGCAGAACTACCTGCTCACCTCTCCAGCAATATCCATCCCAAAGCCAACACCACTCACAGAAACAGAAAAATGCAGAAATACTCAGCGACCCACACCGTATCTGCAGAGGGAAAACCAGGCACAACGACTTTTCATTAGCTGGTCCATTTTCCGTTTACATATATTCATTGTGCGATACAGCACGGAAACAGGAACTGCAGTCTACTGACCACCAAAATTCCACCTTTAACCTCTCCCTATTCCAATCTGAGCTTCCCAACTGCCTTAAGAAGACCACCTTCATCCCAGTGCCAAAGATGCAATAAGGTAACGTGCCTTAATGATGACCATCTGATATCCACCATCATCATAAGATCATTGGTGATCGGTGTAGAATTAGGCCATTCGGCCCATCATGTCTACTCTGTCATTCAATCATGGCTGATCGATCTCTCCCTCCTAACCCCATTCTCCTGCCTTCTCCCCATAACCTCTGACACCCGTATTAATCAAGAATCTATCTATCTCTGCCTTAACAATATCCACTGACGGCCTCCACAGCCTTCTGTGACAAAGAATTCCACAGATTCACCATCCTCTGACTAAAGAAATTCCTTCTCATCTCCTTCCTAAAAGAATGTCCTTTAATTCTGAGTCTACGACCTCTCGTCCTAGACTCTCCCACTCGTGGAAACATCCTCTCCACATAGTACTCCACGTCAGGTAGTGCTTTGAAAGGCTGGTCATGGCTCACATCTATCCAGCCTCCCAGAGAGCCTTCATCCACTGCAATTTGCCTACCATGGTAATAGGTCCATAGCAGACATGACCTCCTTGGCCCTACAGTCATCTAGATAACAAGGACACCTAAGTTAGACTCCAGTTTACTGACTATCGCTCTGCTGTCAACACCATTGTTCCAACAAAACATCTCCGAGCACCTGAATCCAGGACTCAGCTCCCCTTCTCCCACTGAATTCGACTTCCTGACCCAAAGAATGCAATCTGTAAGGATAGGCAATAAAACACCTTCCTTGATAATTCTCAGTGCCCTCGAAGGATGCATCTTCATCTCTTTATTATACCCCTTGCACACTCACGACCGTGCAGCTGAATTCTGCTCTAACACCATTTACAGGTTTACAAATGGCACCCTCACAGTGGGCCAGCGAGGGACAGCGCAAGGCTATGGAGAGCTTGGTAGCATGGTGACAAACCCTCCCTCCTGTGTCAGCTATGAGAAAGAGCAGGTCATCGACATTAGGAAGATGGGTGGAGTACTCGCCCCAGTATCCAAGGTGCTGAAGTGGAGATGGTTGGAAGCTTCAAGTTCCGAGGCTTAAATATCACCAACAATTTGCCATGGGCCAACCATATTAATGCTATGACCAAGATGGCAGTCATTGCCTCAACTTCCTGATAATACTACGGACATTTGGCATGTCCCCAATGCTTCTTACCAATTCCTGCAGAAGCACAATAGAAAATGTCCTATTACACTAAAGTAGGTGGTTTTGAATGCTGTGAAGAAGGTTATCAAACATTACAGCAAGAGTTTGATCAGCGAGGCAAGTGGGCTGAGCAATGATTAATGGAGGTTAATGCATAAGTTAATTAGTGCTAGGAGCAGAATTAGGCCATTCAGCCCATCAAGTCTACTCCGCCATTCAATCATGGCTGATCTATCTTTCCCTCTCAACCCCATTCACCTGCCTTCTTCCTATAACCCCAAACACAGTTACTAATCAAGAATCTGTCAATCTCCGCCTTAAAATCAATCCATTGACTTGGCCTCCACAGCCTTCTTGTGCAATGAATTCCACAGGTTCACCACCCTCTGACTAAAGACATTTCTTCTCATCTCCTTTCTAAAGGTACGTCCTTATATTCTGAGTCTAAGGCCTCTGGTCCCAGACTCTCCCACCGGTGGAAACATCGTCTCCACATTAACTCTATCCAGACCAATGCGGATAAGTGCGAGATGTTGCATTTTGAGAAATCAACCAGGGCAAGACACAAATGAATGGTAGGGCCCTGGGGAGTGTTGTCAAGCAGAGGGGTCTAGGAGTGCAGGTAAACAAATCCCTAAAAGGGGCATCTCAAGTATGGATGTAAAGAAGGCTTTTATTAACCTTAGATGCGTGAGCGATTGCATTCGTAGTTTGGGTAAGTGTTCAATGTAATCCCCAATTATTCATTGTAACCTTTGTCAGAGGATTTGTAGGAATCCTAGAAGGACTTTCCAATCTGTAAATGTTGATGTAACCATGCACTGGGCTTAAATGAAGAAAAATGGGAATGCTGACGGAATTACCAAAATGTCACAGGGTCCCATCCAGCCAAATGGAGGCAAAATAAGTAAAATAGAAATGCAGCTTAACAGAAGGAATTAGTGAAACAAAAAAAACAACATACTTCTCTGAGGAGGAAAAGTGATGGATTGTACTAGTGTTGAAGGCATGTTGGCCTTTATAACAAGAAGAGTTGAGTATAGGAGCAAAGAGGTCCTTCATGCAGTTGTATAGGGCCCTAGTGAGATCACACCTGGAGTATTGTGTGCAGTTTTGGTCCCCTAATTTGAGGAAGGACATTCTTGCTTTTGAGGGAGTGCAACGTAGGTTCACAAGGTTAATTCCCGGGATGGCGGGACTGTCATATGCTGAGAGAATGGAGCAGCTGGGCTTGTATACTCTGGAGTTTAGAAGGATGAGAGGGGATCTTATTTGAAACATATAAGATTATTAAGGGTTTGGACACACTAGAGGCAGGAAACATGTTTCCGATGTTGGGGGAGTCCAGAACCAGCGGTCACAGTTTAAGATTAAGGAGTGAGCCATTTAGAACGGAGACGAGGAAACACTTTTTCTCACAGAGAGTTGGGAGCCTATGGAATTTTCTGCCTCAGAAGGCGGTGGAGGCTGGTTCTCTGGATAATTTCAAGAGAGAGCTAGATAGGGCTCTTAAAGATAGGGGATATGGGAGAAGGCAGGAAAGGGTTACTGATTGGAGATGATCAGCCATGATCACATTGAATGGCGGTGCTGGCTCGAAGGGCCGAATGGCCACCTATTGTCTATTCTCTATTGATGGGGAATCTTGGTTGGCATGGGCAAGTTGGGCCTGTTTCTGTGCTATATGACCATGACTATTGGTGAGGCCGCATTTGAAGTATTGTGTTCAGTTTTGGGCACCCTGCTGCAGGAAGGATGCCATTAAGCTGGAAGGAATACAGGGTTGTTTTACGAGGATGTTGCCAGGGAATCAAGAGCCCGAGCTATAGGGAGTGTTTGGGCAGGCTAGAGCGCAGGAAGCTGATGTGTGATCTTATAGAGTTGTATAAAGGGCAAAAGAAAGGTTGAATGCTCGCAATCTGTTACCTAGGATAAAGGAATCAAGAACCAGAGGACATTTGTTTTAAGGTTAAAGAGGAAAGATTTACAAAGAATCTGAGGGCAACTTTTTCACACAGAGGGTGATGAATATATAGAACCGAGCTGTCAAAGCAGGTGGTTAAGGCAAGTATTATAGGTCATATGGTCGTGTGATAGGAGCATAATTAGGCCATTCGGCCCATCGTCTTTACCATTCAACCATGGCTGATTTATCTCTCCCTCCTATCCCCGTTCCCTGACACCCGTACTAATCATTAATCTATCTATCTCTGCCTCCAAATATCCATTAACGGCCTCCCACAACCTACTGTAGCGAAGAATTCCACAGATTAACCACCCTCTGACTAAAGAAGAGTAAAAGAGTATTTAAAAGACATTTGGACAGGTACATGGAAAGGAGAAGTTTAAAGGATTTAGGCCAAATGTGGGCAAATGGGATTATGTTTGGCAGTGACAAGATGGGTCGAAGGGCCTGTATGTCTCTGTGACACTACCCAGATGCATCACAACTCCGTTTGGCAACAGTTTTGCTCAAGTCTGCAAGAAATTGCAGAGAATTGTGAAGGCAGCCCGTTCCGGCACAGAAACCAGCCTCCAACCCACCGACTCCATCTTACACTTCACACTGCCTCAGGACAGCAGCCCTCACAATGAAGGACCCTCTCATACCCTGGTCACTCTCTCCTTCCCCCCCTCTCCCCTTGAGCAGAAAGTACAAAAGCATGCAAACACAAAGCTCCAGATTCAAGAACACCCTGAGTAAACTCTGTACGAATCTCTCATATGCCAAGCGCAAATTACAATCTTCCAATCTACTTTGTTGCAGTCTTGCACTTTCTCTGTAGCTGCAACACAACCTTCAGCTCTCTTGTTAATTCTCTCCTTTGCAACCCATTGTGCTAATTGTATGGCATAATGTGCCTGTGATACCACACAAAAATAAACGTTCGTCACTAGGTTTTGGCTACATGTTAACATGATAACTCAATAGCATTTGATCT
>CM075990.1:7550515-7657220 GCA_038087875.1 Malacoraja senta | reverse complement strand
AGTCTAGGACTAGAGGTCATCGCCTCAGAATTATAGGATATTCTTTTATAAAGGAGATGAGGAGGAATTTCTTTAGTCAGAGGGTGGTGAATCTGTGGATTTCTTTGCCACAGAAGGCTGTGGAGGCCGGCAGTGGATATATTTAAGGCAGGGATAGATAGATTCTTGATTAGTGCGGATGTCAGAGGTTATGGGGAGAGATGGCAGGAGAATGAGGTTGGGGGGGAGAATTAGATCAGCCACGATTGAATGACAAAGTAGACTCGATGGGCCGAATGGCCTAATTCTACTCGTATCACATGATCTTATGACTCGGATGAAGGCACCAAAGGGCGACACGATGGCGCAGTGATAAATTTGCTGCCTTTCAATGCCAGAAACCCGGTTCGATCCTAATGACGGGTGCTGTATGTACTGAGTTTGTATGTTCTCCCTGTGACTGCGTGGGCATTTCTTGGGTGCACCGGTTTCCCCCCACATTCCAAAGATGTACAGGTTTGTAGAATTCGGTAAAACTGTAAATAGTCCCAAGTATGTTGGATAGTGCAAGTGTTTTGGGGATCGCTGGTTGGCGTGGACTCCGTGGACACTGTGTCTCTAAACTGAAACTAAAAACTGAAGGGAAGGTTGCTAAAGGCCCTGTCCCACTTTCCCGAGTTACTCACGAACTCTCCTGAGTTTTCCCCTTGATTCGAACTCGGGGAATGTCGGGTAATGTCGGTAACGAGTCTGTAGGAGCCCGTAGGAGTCCGTAGATGTTTCGTAGCGGCTCGTAATGCCAGCCGTAGGAACTCAGGGCATCAGGTAAGTCGGGACGTTTTTTCAACATGTTGAAAAAATGTCCACGAGTTACAAAAATAGCCCCGAGTACCTACGAACGGCTATTACCGTAATTCCCCGAGTTCGAATCAAGGGGAAAACTCGGGAGAGTTTGTGAGTAACTCGGGAAAGTGGGACAGGGCCTTAATTTGCCGATAACGCAAAGGTGGGTTGGAAAATAAGTTGAGAAGAGAGCATAAAAACCCTCAATGTGCAAAGATCTGACAAATCGAGTACTATGCGGGACAATATGAACGGGCTCATACTGTCTGGGAAAACATAAAGGCAGCAGGAAGCCTAAGTGATGAGAGATTGCAGAGCTTTGAGATGGAGTAGGATCTGGATATCCTGGTGTATGACGCACATAATACCAGCATGTGGGTAATACATGCGATTAGGAAAGCTAACTGAATATTTTCATTTATTGCAAAGGGAATTGAATACAAAAGTAGGTTGCACTAATATAAAAGATATAAAAGATATTGTGAGACCACATCTGGAGTACTATATATAGAGCTGGTCTCCTTATATCAGGAAAGATGTTAGCAACACAGCAAAGACTGGCAAGTAGAACGGGTACATTGTCTTATGGCCATGCTGGATCCATATCTGCTGTGGTTCAGAAGAACGAAAGGCGGCCAATTTAAAGTACACATGTTCCCCTGGGGTGTTGGCAGGTTAGATGTGGAGAGGAAACTAAACATCACTGTTTGAAAGAAAGATGCAGCAGTTTCTCCCCGGGAGGGGTGGAGAGAGGTTGGGGAACTTTCACCCTCCAGCGCGGTGGAAGCAGAGAGTTGGAAGAATTTTTCAGGGGAGGTAGACAGATATTTAACCAGCAAGGTGGTAACCAGTTAATGGGGAATGCAAACTTGAGCTTGCGATCATACAAGATATGATATCAGGGTGGAGCAGCGGTAGAGTTGCTGCCTCACAGCACCAGAGACCCAGCTTCGATCCTACGACTACAAGTGCTGTCTGTACGGTGTCCGTACGTTCTCCCCTGTGACTGCATGGGTTTTCTCCAGGTGCTCCAGTTTCCTCCAATACCATAGTCGTGTAGGCTTGTAGATTACTTGTACAGAAAGGACGGGTTGCACTTGAATACGAGGGGGACCAATATCCTGGCGGGAAGATTTGCAAAGGCTACTGGGGAGACTTTAAACTAGAACGGTTGGGGGGAGGGACTCAAATAGAGAAAGCTAGTAGAAAATGTGGGAGGCAGGAGGCAGAGAAGGGAAGCACTCGGACCCAAAATGTAGGGGAGAAAGAAGAAAAAGATAATAAACAGAGAATAAGTGGTGGTGGGTTTCTTAAATGTGTATATTTTAATGCTAGGAGCATTGTAAGAAAGGTGGATGAGCTTAGAGCCTGGATTGACAACTGGAAGTATGATGTTGTGGCGATCAGTGAAACATGGTTGCAGGAGGGCTGTGATTGGAAACTAAATATTCCAGGATTTCGTTGCTTATGGGGTGATAGAATTGGAGGGGCAAGAGGTGGGGGTGTTGCATTGCTTGTCAATGAAGATATTACAGCAGTGCTTTGGCAGGATAGATTAGAGGGCTTGTCTAGGGAGGCTATTTGGGTGGAACTGAGAAATGGGAAAGGTGTAACAACACTTATAGGGGTGTATTATAGACCGCCAAATGGGGAGCGAGAATTGGAAGAGCAAATATGTAAGGAGATAGCAGATATTAGTAGTAAGCACAAGGTAGTGATTGTAGGAGATTTCAATTTTCCACACATAGACTGGGAAACACATTCTGTAAAAGGGCTGGATGGTTTGGAGTTTGTAAAATGTGTGCAGGATAGTTTTTTGCAGCAATACATAGAGGTAGCTACTAGAGAAGGGGCAGTGCTGGACCTCCTGTTAGGAAATGAGACAGGGCAGGTGGCGGAGGTATGCGTTGGGGAGCACTTCGGGTCCAGTGATCACAATACCATTAGTTTCAATATAATTATGGAGAGGGTCAGAACTGGACCTAGGATTGAGATTTTTGATTGGAGAAAGGCTAACTTTGAGGAGATGCGAAAGCATTTAAAAGGAATGAATTGGGACATGTTGTTTTATGGGAAGGATGTAGAAGAGAAATGGAGGACATTTAAAGGTGAAATTTTAAGAGTACAGAATCTTTATGTCCCTGTTCGGTTGAAAGGAAATAGTAAAAATTGGAAAGAGCCATGGTTTTCAAGGGAAATTGGACACGGTTCGGAAAAAGAGAGAGATCTACAATAATTATAGGCAGCATGGAGTAAATGAGGTGCTTGAGGAGTTAAAGAATGTAAAAAGAATATTAAGAAAGAAATTAGAAAAGCTAAAAGAAGATATGAGGTTGCTTTGGCAAGTAAGGTGAAAGTAAATCCAAAGGGTTTCTACAGCTATATTAATAGCAAAAGGATAACAAAGAATAAAATTGGTCCATTAGAGAGTCAGAGTGGACAGCTATCTGCAGAGCCAAAAGAGATGGGGGAGATATTGAACAATTTCTTTTCTTCGGTATTTACGAAGGAGAAGGATATGGAATTATGTGAGGTAAGGGAAACAAGCAGAGTAGCAATGGAAACTATGAGATTCAAAGAAGAGGAGGTGTGGACACTTTTGAAAAATATGAAAACGGATAAGTCTCCAGGTCCTGACAGGATATTCCCTAGGACATTGAGGGAAGTTAGTGTAGAAATAGCAGGGGCTATGACAGAAATATTTCAAATGTCATTAGAAACGGGAATAGTGCCGGAGGATTGGCGTACTGCGCATGTTGTTCCGTTGTTTAAATAGGGTTCGAAGAGTAAACCTAGCAATTATAGACCTGTTAGTTTGACGTCAGTGGTGGGCAAATTAATGGAAAGGATACTTAAAGATAATATATATAAGCATCTGGATAAGCAGGGTCTGATTCGGAACAGTCAACATGGATTTGTGCCTGGAAGGTCATGCTTGACTAATCTTCTTGAATTTTTCAAAGAGGCAACTAGGGAAATTGATGAGGGTAAAGCAGTGCATGTTGTCTATATGGACTTCAGTAAGGTAATTGACAAGGTTCCTCATCGAAGGTTGGTTAAGAAGATTCAATTGTTGGGTATTAATGGTGGAGTAGCAAGATGGATTCAACAGTGGCTGAATGGGAGATGCCAGAGAGTAATGGTGGATGGCTGTTTGTCAGGTTGGAGGCCGGTGACTGGTCGGGTGCCTCAGGGGTCTGTGTTGGGTCCACTGTTGTTTGTCATGTACATCAATGATCTGGATGATGGTGTGGAAAATTGGATTAGTAAGTATGCAGATGATACTAAGATAGGTGGTGTTGTGGATAATGAAGTAGATTTTCAAATTCTACCGAGAGATTTAGGCCATTTGGAAGAGTGGGCTGAAATATGGCAGATGGAGTTTAATGCTGATAAATGTGAGGTGCTACATCTCGGCAGGACAAATCAAAATAGGACGTACATGGTAAATGGTAGCGAATTGAGGAATGCAGTTGAACAGAGGGATCTAGGAATAACTGTGCATAGTTCCCTGAAGGTGGAAACTCATGTAGATAGGGTAGTAAAGAAAGCTTTTGGTGTGCTGGCCTTTATAAATCAGAGCATTGAATATAGAAGTTGGGATGTAATGTTAAAATTGTACAAGGCATTGGTGAGGCCAATTCTGGAGTATGGAGTACAATTTTAGTCGCCTAATTATAGGAAGGATGTCAACAAAATAGAGAGAGTACAGAAGAGATTTACTAGAATGTTGCCTGGGTTTCAGCAACTAAGTTACAGAGAAAGGTTGAACAAGTTAGGTCTTTATTCTTTGGAGCGCAGAAGGTTAAGGGGGGATTTGATAGAGGTCTTTAAAATGATGAGCGGGTTAGACAGAGTTGACGTGGATAAGCTTTTCCCATTGAGAGTAGGGAAGGTTCAAACAAAGGGACATGACTTGAGAATTAAGGGACAGAAGTTTAGGGGTAACATTAGGGAGAACTTCTTTACTCAGAGAGTGGTAGCTGTGTGGAATGAGCTTCTAGTGGAAGTGGTGGAGGCAGGTTCGACTTTATCCTTTAAAAATAGATTGGATGGGTATATGGACGGGAAAGGAATGGAGGATTATGGTCTGAGTGCAGGTAGATGGGACTAGGGGGAAGTAAGAAGAAAGAAGGGGAAAGAGAAAAAAAAAATTTTTTTTTTAAATGTTCGGCACGGACTTGAAGGGCCGAGATGGCCTGTTTCCATGCTGTAATGGTTATATGGTTATATGGTTAATTGGCATCTGAAAAATTTCCCTGGTGTGTAGGACAGGATTAGTGTGTGGGTGACCGTTGGTCAGCGTGGACACGGTGGGCTGAAGGACCTGTGTCCCATCATGTGCCGTACTAATCAAGAATCTATCTATCTCTGCCTTCAAAATATCTATTGACGGCCTCCATAGCCTTCTGTGGCAAAAAATTCCACATATTCACCACCCCCTGACTAAAGAAACTCCTCCTCATCTCCTTCTTAAAGGAACGTCCTTTAATTCTGAGGCTATGACCTCTAGTCCTAGACTCTCCCATAAGTGGAATCATCCTCTCCATATCCACTCTATCCAAGCCTTTCACTATTCGATAAGTTTCAATGAAGTCCCTCCTCATCCTTCTGAACTCCAGCGGGAACAGGCCCAGTGCCGTCAAATGCTCATCATATGTTAACCCACTCATTCCTGGGTTCGTTCTTGTAAACCTCCTCTGGACACTCCCCAGAGCCAGCACATCCTTCCTCATATATGGTGCCCCAAAATTAACCATATAACCATATAACCATAACAGCACGGAAACAGGCCATCTCGGCCCTTCAAGTCCGTGCCGAACATTTTTTTAAATTTTTTTTAAATTAAAAATAAATACTTCCCCCTAGTCCCATCTACCTGCACTCAGACCATCTGCATACTTACTAATCCAATTTTCCACACCATCATCCAGATCATTGATGTACATGACAAACAACAGTGGACCCAACACAGACCCCTGAGGCACCCCACTAGTCACCGGCCTCCAACCTGACAAACAGCCATCCACCATTACTCTCTGGCATCTCCCATTCAGCCACTGTTGAATCCATCTTGCTACTCCACCATTAATACCCAACAATTGAATCTTCTTAACCAACCTTCCATGAGGAACCTTGTCAAAGGCCTTACTGAAGTCCATATAGACAACATCCACTGCTTTACCCTCATCAATTTCCCTAGTAACCTCTTCGAAAAATTCAAGAAGATTAGTCAAGCATGACCTTCCAGGCACAAATCCATGTTGACTGTTCCTAATCAGACCCTGCTTATCCAGATGCTTATATATATTCTCTTTAAGTATCCTTTCCATTAATTTGCCCACCATTGACGTCAAACTAACAGGTCTATAATTGCTAGGTTTACTCTTCGAACCCTATTTAAACAACGGAACAACATGCGCAGTACGCCAATCCTCCGGCACTATTCCCGTTTCTAATGACATTTGAAATATTTCTGTCATAGCCCCTGCTATTTCTACACTAACTTCCCTCAATGTCCTAGGGAATATCCTGTCAGGACCTGGAGACTTATCCCTTTTCATATTTTTCAAAAGTGTCCGCACCTCCTCTTCTTTGAATCTCACAGTTTCCATTGCTACTCTGCTTGTTTCCCTCACCTCACATAATTCCATATCCTTCTCCTTCGTAAATACCGAAGAAAAGAAATTGTTCAATATCTTCCCCATCTCTTTTGGCTCTGCAGATAGCTGTCCACTCTGACTCTCTAATGGACCAATTTTATTCCTTATTATCCTTTTGCTATTAATATAGCTGTAGAAACCCTTTGATTTACTTTCACCTTACTTGCCAAAGCAACCTCATATCTTCTTTTAGCTTTTCTAATTTCTTTCTTAATATTCTTTTTACATTCTTTATACTCCTCAAGCACCTCATTTCCTCCATGCTGCCTATAATTATTGTAGATCTCTCTCTTTTTCCGCACCGTGTCCAATTTCCCTTGAAAACCATGGCTCTTTCCATTTTTTACTATTTCCTTTCAACCGAACAGGGACATAAAGATTCTGTACTCTTAAAATTTCACCCTTAAATGTCCTCCATTTTTCTTCTACATCCTTCCCATAAAACAACATGTCCCAATTCACTCCTTTTAAATCCTTTTGCATCTCCTCAAAGTTAGCCTTTCTCCAAACAAAAATCTCAACCCTAGGTCCAGTTCTGACCCTCTCCATAATTATATTGAAACTAATGGTATTGTGATCACTGGACCCGAAGTGCTCCCCGACGCATACCTCCGTCACCTGCCCTGTCTCATTTCCTAACAGGAGGTCCAGCACTGCCCCTTCTCTAGTAGGTACCTCTATGTATTGCTGCAAAAAACTATCTTGCACACATTTTACAAACTCCCAACCATCCAGCCCTTTTACAGAATGTTTCCCAGTCTATGTGTGGAAAATTGAAATCTCCCACAATCACTACCTTGTGCTTACTACTAATATCTGCTATCTCCTTACATATTTGCTCTTCCAATTCTCGCTCCCCATTTGGCGGTCTATAATACACCCCTATAAGTGTTGCTACACCTTTCCCATTTCTCAGTTCCACCCAAATAGCCTCCCTAGACGAGCCCTCTAATCTATCCTGCCAAAGCACTGCTGTAATATCTTCCTTGACAAGCAATGCAACAACCCCACCTCTTGCCCCTCCAATTCTATCACCCCTGAAGCAACGAAATCCTGGAATATTTATTTGCCAATCACAGCCCTCCTGCAACCATGTTTCACTGATCGCCACAACATCATACTTCCAGGTGTCAATCCAGGCTCTAAGCTCATCCACCTTTCTTACAATGCTCCTAGCATTAAAATATACACATTTAAGAAACCCACCACCACTTATTCTCTGTTTATTATCTTTTTCTTCTTTCTCCCCTACATTTTGGGTCCCCTTCAAATTGCTCGCAGTTCTCCAAATGTGGCTTGACCAGCGCCTTATAGAGCCTCAGTGTTACATCCCTGGTTTTGTATTCTGGCCCTCTTGAAATAAATGCAAGCATTTTGTGTCTGATCTGTCTTTCCCTCTCAACCCCACTCTCCTGCCTTCTCCCCATAACCCCTGACACCCGTACTAATCAAGAATTTCTTGTGCTCTTACACTTCCAAATGTCTCCGCCAGCTCATGCCGAATGAGGGGGAAATGTCTAGCGGCCTGATTGCACAGGATTTAGCTTTATAAATGATGCATTTTACAAAGTACTCTCTCCGCATAGTCCCCTGCAAACTTCCGTTTAAGATGATACTAGACCAAGTGCCAGCAGGAGGCGACAAAATGAGTGAGTGGGGGGGGGGGGGGATGGATTTTATTTAAAAATGTGTACATAAAAATGTCTAAATCTAATAAGGAGTGTGTTAGGGTATGTAAAAGTGTAATGTCTAGCGAAATGGAAAAAATCTCAGAATTTTCGCATGTGGTTTTGGCGGACCAAGGAATCAAAGGCTAAATCTGACACCCACAAATAAACACACACACACACACACACACACACACACACACACACACACACACACACACACACACACACACACACACACACACACACACACACAGAGTTTTAAAAGTATACTAGACCAAGTGCAGACCCGTTGGGTCTGGACCCCGAACATGCTTCAGACCCCGGGGTCTGGTTCCCGAACGTGCTTCAGCGTCTTGACGGCGTAGACACAGAGGATGGCGAAAAGCAGAGGGGGAAGAGCCGATGTTTGGCTTGAGCCAGCGTGAGAGAGCCGGCCCGAGGGGGGGTGGGGGGTAGTGGAGGAGAGCCGGGTGGCAGCAGAGAAAATCGCCAGCGAATGAAGAAAAATGTCATCGTTTTTGGAGGAGAGCCGGGCGCTTGAGCCAGCGTGAGAGAGCCGGCCTGGGGGGGGGGGGGTCGTGGAGGATAGCCGGGCGGCAGCTGTGAAAATTGCCAGCGAAAGAATAAAAATGTAGGTGTTTTTGGAGCAGAGCCGGGCGGCAGCAGCCGTTATGGTGGCTGTCCAGCAGGAGTCGACAAAATGAGTGAGTGGGGGGGTGGATTTTATTAAATAATGTTGTGGCGGCAGCCTATACACGGGCCACTTATGCTCGAACCCTCGTCAGGAAGTACGAGGGCGGGCACGTGACGTCATGGGCTAGAGGGAGTGTCCTGGTACTTAAGGTCATCTCACCTCGAGACCACCAGGTGTTCAACCGGTAGCTGAGCCCGAGGGAACAACCTCGCTCAGCTTCAGCAACAACATTAATAATAGTTAGCGCACCAACCTAACGTGTCGACCCTTAAATAAACAACTGTTTGAACCGGCCTGACAGGTCTCCTCTTTATTCACCACGTTTGGTGCCGCTACAATGTGTACATAAAAATGTGTAAATCTAATAAGGAGTGTGTTAGGGTATGTAAAAGTGTAATGTCTAGCAAAATGGAAAAAACTCGGAGTTTTCGCGTGTGGTTTTGGCGGAGCAAGGAATCAAAGGCCAAATCTGACACCCACAAACACCCACAAACACACACACACACACACACACACACACACACAGAGTTTTAATAGTAGATAGATAGAAAGATAGATAGATAGATAGATAGATAGATAGATAGATAGATAGATAGATAGATAGATAGATAGATAGATAGATAGATAGATAGATAGATAGATAGATAGATAGATTATAAAATTCATTCCACTGTTGGGAGCGAATCTTATTCATTTAAAAAATAACCAAGGCGGGATTTATTTGCTGCATTCATTACTGTGTGGAATAAGATCTGGTAATTAAGCTGCTGAATGAAAAGTTCAACTAAAACCCTCCGTCTGATTCAATTAAAGGATATTTTCAAACTGAACTCTGTATCATTTTATCACTTAACCATTTGAAACATTATTTTTGTCTGTTAACAAATAGGCAGGAAAATATTCAGAGCAAAGATGATGAAATGCAAAGCCATTTTTAGCCTTCTCCAGAGACAAGGCAGTGGTCAGCTAATCTATGGATTGTTATTTTTATGGATGTTGCACAGCCATTATATTGACGGTGGGTTTAACCATTACTAGAGCACCACGCACTGAGATGCCATGTTAGAATGGAACCTTCTTTGGTGGAAGTCAGAAAATGGACACCACATGCTGGAGTAACTCAGCGGGTCAGGCAGCATCTCTGATGAAAAGGAATAGGTGACGTTTCGGGTCGAGACCCTTCATCGGACTGAGAGTCAAGGAGGGGGGGGACACTGGTAGTCAGAAAATGGAGTTGAGTGAAATGATGGAGGTACAAGGGATATGTGGAGAAGGCAGGCACGGGTTATTGATAGGGGACAATCAGCCATGATCACAATGAATGGCGGTGCTTGCTCGAAGGGCCGAATGGCCTCCTCCTGCACCTATTTTCTATGGTCTACGTTTTATTTATACGTGGAGGGGGATTAAAGGGGCAGAGAGGGAAGGTCGGTGGATGCCAAAGGTTTGAGACCTGGCAACTGAGGGCATGGCCGGCTGGTGTTGAAGGGATTACATTTGAAGAAGAGCATGTTTTATCATTAGAGCCATATGCAGATTTTAGCAGAGTGAGCTGTGGTATCTTTCAGATTTGGTACTAAACTCAAACCAGTAAGTGTCAGTGTAATTAAGGGCCTGTCCCACTTTCACAACCTAATTCACGAGCTCTGTCGAGTTTGCCCTTGACTCATACTCGCAGCATGGTCGTAGGAGGTCGTAGGTAGATCGTGATGCTAGTCGTAGGTACTTGTGGCATTAAGTAGGTCGGGGCGTTTTTTCTAGCCTGATGAAAAATGTCCACGAGTAAAAAAGGTCGTGATTAAGTCGTGAAAGTGGGGCAGGCCCTTAAGTCCCTCGTATTAGACTTCTCAGCCCACATCTCGATCCCTGACATTTGATCTCTGACCTGCTCATTCCAAACGGTGGTCTTTGTCCGATTTCACCTGCTCCATTCCTTAAACTCGACTGGCAATTATCATGCTTGATTCTAAGCATTGGGCATTCAGTCCCTGACAAGCTGGGGTCGACCCAAGTCAATTAGCTCTATGCGACAGACAGTCAGCAATTCAGACAGGAGGTGGGAATTTCAAGAAAGAATTGCTTCTGGGCGAGCTAAGGATCATCAAGTGGGAACTCAAGCCTTGGAGCAAGGTGGAAGAGTCAACATTCAGCACCTGCAATAAGGCACCAAGGCTCTAACCTCAGACAGTAATGGTCAAGGCTTTGCTAAAAATACACACTCTCCTTCCCAGAACAGATGTTTTGAATCACTTGCACGATCGACGATGTCTTGGCCAGTCTGTGCATCTTCTGCAGCATCAGCCCAGAGGCGAAGGGACACAGGAACAGAAGGAGTGCATTCAGATTTAAAAGACGTTCTTTCAGGAAGGAGACGAGGAGAAATTTCTTCAGTCAGAGAGTGGTGAATCTGTGGAATTCTTTGTCACAGAAGGCTGTGGAGGCCAAGTCAATCGATATTTTTAAGGCAGAGGTAGATAGATTCTTGATTAGTACGGGTGTCAGAGGTTATGGGGAGGAGGCAGGAGAATGGGGTTAGGAGGGAGAGATAGATCAGCCATGATTGAACACGGAGTAGACGTGATGGGCCGAATGGCTTAATTCTACTCCTATTCCTCATGACCTTATTCAGCCACTTGAGCCTGTCCTGTCATCTAACTCAATCAGGGCTGATCTAAATCTTAACTTTCATAAAGTCATGGAGTCATACAGCACGGAAACAGGCCAACTTGCCCATGGCGACCAACATGTCCCATCTACACTAGTCCCATCTGCCTGCGTTTGGCCCATATCTTTCTAAACATATCCTACCCCTGCACATGTCCAAATGTTTATTAAACTTTGTGATAGTACCTGCTTGAACTCCTGCAGCTCCTTCTGTATACCTATCACTCTTTGCGTAAAAAGTTGCCCCTCAGGTTCCTATTAAATCTTGACCCTCTCACCTTAACTTTATTGACCTTTATCAGCTGTTGTGCCCTTTCCCTTGAGAAATCTTAGAACCTCCATTTCAGAATTCCACTAGATCCCTTATTTAGTGTAGTTTAGAGATACAGCATGGAATCAGGCCCTTTGGCCCACTGAGTCCGCACCGACCAGCGATCCCCGCACATTGACACTATGGATCGCTGTAAGGCAGCGGTAGAGTTGCTGCCTTACAGCGAATGCAGTGCCGGAGACCCGGGTTCGATCCTGACTACGGGTGCTGTCTGTACGGAGTTTGTACGTTCTGCCCGTGACCTGTGTGGGTTTTCTCCGAGATCTTCGGTTTCCTCCCACACTCCAAAGACGTTCAGGTATGTAAGTTAATTGACTTGGTAAATGTAAAAAAACAATTGTCCCTAGTGGGTATAGGATAGTGTTAATGTGCGGGGATCGCTGGTCGGCGCGGACCCGGTGGGCCGAAAGGGCCTGTTTCTGCGCTGTATCTCTAAACTAAATTAAACTACACTCGGGACAATGTATACATTTATACCATGCCTTATGTTTCCAATGGGTTCCTGATTTCCAAGATCTGTTGTTCAAAGAAAGACCATCCTGGCCTGAGCCCACCAGAACCACGTGCAATTGGAATGCTGCATATGACTTTCTGTCAATTCTGGTAACTATAATCTCCCTTTAGTTTAGTTTAATTTAGAGATACAGTACGGAAACAGGCCATTCTGCCCACCAAGTCCGTGCCGAACAGCGATCCCCGCACACTAACACAAACCTGCACACACTAGGGACAATTTACAATTTTAACAAGCCAATTAACCTGCAAACCTGTATGTCTTTGGAGTGTTTTAATCTCCACTCTGTGTTTTAATATTTTGGCCCAGCTTTGCTTTTCATTCAGACCATGTCTGCTGAATTCACAATTTCTGACCTCCGTCAGGTCAACTGTAATAACATCACAGGTTTTTGAAAATTCATGTCTATTACCCATCTCTTTTCTTTCTGTGGCCCCTTCAGATATTCACTGCTGATGAAGCTTGACGTTTCCTTTTGGACTATCTGCTTACTGCTGCTCTCCAGATGATTTTTTCATTACATCTGAATAAAGCTTTCATAAACGTTCCCATCATAGACCCTGGAGTTGCTCCATCGGTTTACTCTGTCCTAGTTTTGATAGTTGTCCATCTGACATATGGCATTATTTCATGGAACATAGACTATAGAACAGTACAGCCCTTTGGCCAAGGATGCCCGTTCTGAACATGGTCAATTAATCCCTCCTGCCGTCACGGGATCCATATCCCTCCATTTGCAGCATACTTATGTGACTATCTAAAAGCCTTTTCAACATCATTATCGTACCTGCTTCCACAACCACCGCTGGCACCTAACGCTCACTGTAAAAAAATGTTCTCCTTTAAATTCCCCCATTTTTACCTTAAAGCTACGACCTCCAGTCATAGTGATACAGCGTGGAAATAGGCCCTTCGGCCCAACTTGCCCACACCGACCAACATGTCCCATCTACATTAGTCCCACTTGGCTGTGTTTGGCTCATATCCCTCTAATCCTATTCTGTTCATGTCCCTGTATAAATGTTTCTTAAAGTCTTTGACATTTTAAACCCTGGGAAAAAAAGATTCTGACAAACTACCCGACCTTATTTTATAAATGATGAGAGGCATATCAGGCCTCCCCCTAGATTCTGAAGCTGCAGAGAAAACAGTGCAACCTTATAGCAGCTAATACCATCTAATCCAGGGGCTGTCAAAGGATGTAGAAAGATATAGATCGTTACTTTCACTGTTGTAACTCCACCAATTTATGTGTTGTCTACAAACCTATTAACCAAGGCATCCACATTTATGTTCAAGTCAGATATCACAAATAACAGAGGTTCCACCACTGATCCCTGCAGAACACAACTGGTCACGGACATCTATTAGTAAACCATTTCTGAATCCAAACTACCAATTCACTGAGAATCCCATGCATCTTAATAGACAATAAACAGTAGACAATAGACAATAGGTGCAGGAGTAGGCCATTCGGCCCTTCGAGCCAGCACCGCCATTCAATGTGATCATGGCTGATCATCCACAATCAGTACCCCATTCCTGCCTTCTCCCCATATCCCCTGACTTCGCTATCTTTAAGAGCCCTATCTGACTCTCACTTGAAAGTATCCAGAGAACCGTCCTCCACCGCCCTCTGAGGCAGACAATTCCATAGACTCACAACTCTCTGTGTGAAAAAGTGTTTCCTCATCTCCGCTCCAAATGCCTTACCCCTTATTCTTAAACTGTGGCCCCTGGTTCTGGACTCCCCCAACATTGGAAACATGTTACCAAACCCTTAATAATCTTATATGTTTCAATAAGATCCCCTCTCATCCTTCTAAATTCCAGAGTATACAAGCCTAACCGCTCCATTCTCTCAGCATATGACAGTCCCGCCATCCCGGGAATTAACCTACGCTGCACTCCCTCAATAGCAAGAATGCCCTTCCTCAAATTAGGGGACCAAAACTGCACACAATACTACAGGTGTGGTCCCACTTGGGGCTTGTACAACTGCAGAAGGACCTCTTTGCTCCTATACTCAACTCCTCTTGTTACGAATAATCTTGTTAAATGCCCACCAAACTCCATGTCGACAACATTCACTGTTCCACCCTCATCAATCAACTTTGTCACCTCCCCAAAAAATTCAATCAAGTTTGTAACTCCAAACACTATTTCTAATTAGTCTATTCTCTTCCAAATGGGAGCAAATCCTTTCCTGAAGAATCCTCTCCAATAGCTTTCCGACCATTGATGTGAGAACTACTGGTCTATAATTTCCTGGATTAGCCTGATTTTCCTTCTTAAACAAAGGGACAACATTGGCTACTCTCCAGTTCACTGGCATCTTGCCTGTGGCTAGAGAGCATACTGGGATCTTCATCACAGACCAAACAATATCTTCTGTTAAAGAAGGAACTGCAGATGCTGGAAAATCGAAGGTACACAAAAATGCTGGAGAAACTCAGCGGGTGCAGCAGCATCTATGGAGCGAAGGAATCAGGCAACGTTTCGGGCCGAAACCCTTCTTCAGACAATATCTTCTCTTGCCTCTCTCAATAACCTGGAATAGATCCCATCAGGGATTTCAAGAGAGAGCTAGATAGGGCTCTTAAAGATAGCGGAGTCAGGGGATATGGGAAGAAGGCAGGAACGGGGTACTGATTGGGGATGATCACATTGAATGGCCGAATGGCCGAATGGCCTACTCCTGCACCTATTGTCTATTGTCTTTTACATTAAGAAGGTAACTAGAGAGAGAGGTCAGATTAGTTCAGTTTTGTTTGTTGTCACGTGTACCGAGGTACAGTGAAATGCTTTTGTCGCATGCTATCAGGTCAGCGGAAAGACATCCCATCAGGTCCTGTGAACTTATAGACCTTAATGCACTTCAACAGATGCACGTCCTTCTTGATCTCACAAATCCCTGAGTATTTATATACCTGACACTGATCTCACTGTCCCCCATGTCCTTCTCCTTGGTGAAGACTGCTCCAAAGTACTTGTTCCGTACCTCACATACATTCTCTGACTCCAAACATAAATTTACTCTTGAGTGGTCCCATCTACCTCATTGGTGACCCTTGGACTATCTTTGATCGGACTTTGAAGGTAGACATAAAATGCTGGAGAAACTCAGCGGGTGAGGCAGCATCTATGGAGAGAAGGAATAGGCGATGTTTTGGGTTGAGACCCTTCTGTTGTCGGGGGGGGGGGCAGGAAAAAGAAAGGAAGAGGTGGAGACAATAGGCTTTATGGGGAGCTGGGAAGGGGAGGGGAAAGATGGAGAAGCAAGGGCTCTTTAAAATTAGAGAAGTCAATGTTCGTACCGCTGGGGTGTAAACTACCTTCACGAAATATGAGGTGCTGTTCCTCCAATTTGCAGTGGGCCTCTGGCAATGGAGGAGGCCCAGGACAGAGGCGTCAGATTAGGAATGGGAGGGGGAGTTGAAGTGCTGAGCCACCGGGAGATCAGGTTGGTTAGCACAAACTGAGCGGAGGTGTTGGGTGAAGAGATCGCCAAGCCTGCGCTTGGTCTCGCCGATGTAGAGAAGTTGACACCTGGAATAGCGGATGCAGTAGATGAGGTTGGAGGAGGTGCAGGTGAACCTCTGCCTCACCTGGAAAGACTGCTTGGGTCCTTGGAAGGAGTGAAGGGGGGAGGTAAAGCGACACGTGTAGCATTTCCTGCGGTTGCAAGGGAAAGTGCCAGGAGAAGGGGTGATTTGGGTGGGAAGGGACAAATTGACCAGGGAGTTACGGAGGGAGCGGTCTCTGTGGAAAGCAGAAAGGGGAGGAGATGGGAAGATGTGGCCTGTGGTAGGATCCCGCTGGAGGTGGTGAAAATGTCGGAGGATTATATGTTGTGATCGAACTTTGCTGGCTTTACCTTGCACTAAACCTTATTCCCTTATCATGTATCTATACACCGTAAATGGCTCGATTGTAATCATGTATTGTCTTTCCACTCACCTGATGGCACACACCAAAAGCTTTGTACTGTACCTCAGTACACATGACAATAAACTAAACTAAACTGAACTGAACTCCCTAGTTATCGTCTTAATGTGGGTATAAAATGCCTTGGGATTGTCTTGAATTTGATTTGCCAATGAAATTTCACGTCCCAATCTGCCCACATAAATCCTTGTCTAAGAACTTATATGTGATTAATTGAGCCTCTGTTATCTCTTCCCAACATCGTTTTAATATGCACAGACATAATCTACCTAGACACACAGGCTCATTTTACCAATTAATGTCCTTTCTGCAACTATTTATAACCTATCCTTACGTGATTACTTCTTCTAACTGCTAATCTACTAAATGCCAACAAAATATCATTCTTTTAATATTTATGTTATTTAGTAGAGTTCTTAGGGACTTATCTGGACATTTTTCTGAGCCATTCTTAGTTTGTTCGTTAGTTTAGTTTATTGTCACATATACCGAGGTACTGAAATATAATGAATATGCTGCAGAGATTTTTTTGTTGCATGCTATCCATTTGGCAGAAGGACTATACATGATTCCAATCGAGCCGTCCACAGTGTACAGATACAGGATGAAGCAAATAACATTCAGTGCAAGATAAAGTCCAGTAAGGTCTGATTAATGATAGTCTGAGGGTCTCCAATGAGGTAGGCACGTCAGGACCGCTCTCCAGTTGGTGATAGGATGATTTAATTGCCCGATAACAGCTGGGAAGAAACTGCCCCTGAACCTGGAGGAATGCGTTTTCACACTTCTGTACCTATTTCCTGATGGGAGAGGGGAGAAGAGGGAGTGTCCGGGAGTGTGAGACTGGTCCTTGATTATGCAGTGGGTTTGCCGAGGCAGCGTGAAGTGTAGATCAGTGGAAGGGAGCTTGGATTGCGTGATAGACAATAGACAATAGGTGCAGGAGTAGGCCATTCGGCCCTTCGAGCCAGCACCACCATTCAATGTGATCATGGCTGATCATCCCCAATCAGTACCCCGTTCCTGCCTTCTCCCCATATCCCCCGACTCCGCTATCTTTAAGAGCCCTATCTAGCTCTCTCTTGAAAGTATCCAGAGAACCTGCCTCCACCACCCAGATGGTCTGGGCTACGTCCACAATTCTCTGCTATTTCTTGCGGTCTTATTCCCAAATTAATAATAATAATAATAATAATAATAATAATGGATGGGATTTATATAACGCCTTTCTAATACTCAAGGCACTTTACATCGCATTATTCATTCACTCCTCAGTCACACTCGGTGGTGGTGAGCTACTTCTGTAGCCACAGCTGCCCTGGGGCAGACTGACGGAAGCGTGGCTGCTAATCTGCGCCTACGGCCCCTCCGACCACCACCAATCACTCACACACATTCACACACATTCACACACATTCACATGCAGGCAAAGGCGGGTGAAGTGTCTTGCCCAAGGACACAACGACAGTATGCACTCCAAGCGGGATTCGAACCGGCTACCTTCCGGTTGCCAGCCGAACACTTAGCCCATTGCGCCATCTGTCGCCGAAATTAAACAGTGAAGCATCCCGATAAAATGTCTTCCCTGGCGCATGCGTAGAACTTGGTGAGATTCTTTTCTGTTTTCTTTGCATCTGTCAAAAGCTTCCATTTTGCTTTTAAATTCTTTGATTGTTCCGTTGAACTCTTTATCTCACAATGCTCTACCTTCATGATGCTTGTGAGTCCTTTATCTCACAATGCTCTACCTTCATGATGCTTGTGAGTCCTTTATCTCACAATGCTCTACCTTCATGATGCTTGTGAGTCCTTTATTCCAGCTTATTGGCAGGATTTATTTCTCCTGATCTCTGCAGATAAAGATATAAGTACTTTCCATTTCCATTGTGTTGTTTGCCAATAAAAAAAAAGCATAAGTTCCATTCTGCATTATGTCCTGATCATTATTGTTGAGATACTCCTTGATGACTCATTCTTTTCCTTTCGAATTACCAGCGATATTAGAGATTTCATGCTTGCTGGGCTTTTTATGAGCTATGCATGAGGGGAATCTTGTAAACCCATTCCCTCTTCCTCCTTCCAGTATATCTTCATGCAAATTTATTCTAGATAGTTGAAACCTTCCAAAAGGACAAGTCTCCATTACTTATCTATATGATCTGTTGCCCTATTTTCGTAGATTTGCTTCTAAATGATTCCTTGATTTCTCCCTCCTCAGCATCATTTGCAGTTGATCCCTACGAGTGACAACAATTGGTCTTCATCCCAAGCTGTGGGTATTCTGTTTCCAAACTAAATGTTGGTTATATCCCGTTTAGTCTATTTCCCATTGGTGCAGCTCCCTGGCCTTCTTCCACCACTGTTTAGAAAATCCTTTATCACCTCTCATATCTAATTAGCCCGCGCTCTATATGGGCTGTGATGGCACTGAGGCACCAATGCACTGGGGGAGGGAGTATGCTGTCATTCTGAGATTACTGCATCGTTGCAAGGGGCAGTTCTATGAATGCTGCATTGTCGCATGGGGCAGATGTGAGAGAGGGCTGCACTGTTGTAGGGGCAGTTCTGAGTGGCAATTGTGGACAGGGTCAGTGTAAGGATCAAGGTCAGTGTAGGGAACTGCGTACAGGATCAGTATGGGGTAGAGTGGACATGGTCAGTGTGGGGAACAGGCCAAGTGTGGGGTAGAGTTCACAGGGTCATTGTGGGGTAGAGTTCACAGGGTCAGTGTGGGGTAGAGTTCACAGGGTCAGTGTGGGGTAGAGTTCGCAGGGTCTGTGTGGGGTAGAGTTCGCAGGGTCAGTGTGGGGTAGAGTTCCCAGGGTCAGTGTGGGGTAGAGTTCACAGGGTCACCATGGGTTAGAGTTCACGGGGTCAGTGTGAGCTAGTGACCAGAGGGTCTGTGATGGGTAGGGTTAGCATGGCAGAATGTGCTCAGTCTGGCTACCTGAGGCAAGGTGGGTGATGTTTGCAGGGGCTGTGTGTTTACTGCAGGCAAGCCTCTCTCAGTTCTGAGCTTCTTTCATCCAGTTGTCTTTGTTCTATCACGTTGCATTCTGCACAGACAATGAATATTCAGCAGGTTTATTTCAGACGCCCATTTATCTAGTTGCAGGAGTTATGACCTAGAATTTAAATGGAGTTTTGTGTTTGGTGCAGACCAGAATCTCCAGGGTTTAATTACAAAGCTCAGAGCTCCAGACACCACACTCATCCAGCTGTCTCCAGCCTCACCAAAGAACCTGTGTCCTTGATTTAACTCTTGATCTATGCAAAACTCCAAGCTGATGTCGGTCCCTAATGAGACATCACGAGCTGACTTGTGCCGTGCTCCACGTTCATGGGTCCGGCGATCAAGTCCTCTTGCGTGCAGAGTTAAAGGAGCACAGCATTTCAGCTCACGTTTGCACCCTACACACTGAGACAGATTTACTGCCGTTATCCCAGCTGGGTAGGGAGGCACGGTGGGGCAGCAGTAGAGTTGCTGCTTTACAGCGCCAGAGACCCAGGCTCCATCCCAACTACGGGTGCTGTCTGTACGGAGTTTGTACGTCCTCCCTTTGACCTACGTGGGTTTTCTCTTGAGATCTTCAGTTTCCTTCCACACTCCAAACACATATACGTTTGTAGGTTAATTGGCGAGGTATAAATGTAAATTGGCCTTAGTGTGTGTAGGATATCGTTAATGTATGGGGATCCCTGGTCGGTGCCGTCTCGGTGGGCAGAAGGGCCTGCTTCTGCGTTGAATCTCTAAAACTAAAACTAGTGGTGCAGTAGCGGGTAGAGTCACTGCCTCACAGCACCAGAGACACGGGTTCAATCCTGACCTCTGGTGCTGCCCATGTGGAGATTGCAAGTTCTCCCTGTGACCGCGTGGGTTTCCTCCAGGTACTCCGGTTCCCCCCCACGTCCCAAAGACGTGCAGGTTTGTAGGTTAATTGGCCTCTGTAAATTGCCACACGTTTGTAGAGAGTGGATGAAAAAGTGGAATAACATAGAACTGGTGTGAATGTGTGATTAATGGTCAACTTGGATTTGGTGGGCTGAAGGGCCTGTTTCCATGCTGTTTCTCCATATATATACACACACACACACTGTATATATATACATACATACATACACACACTGAACTTTTTTTCTCGTTTTCTATATTGTTTACAGTGTACTATGTTTACATATTCTGTTGTGCTGCTGCAAGTAAGAATTTCATTGTTCTATCTGGGACATATGACAATAAAACACTCTTGGCTAATGTATCTGGCCACAAAAATGACAAGTAATGGCCTTCACCAACTGGTCCGGTTTTAACCACCAACTCCTGGGACTCAACAGCATTCCCATCGCCTGGACCGGCAACATTAACACCAGGGACACCTCACTGAACTATAAACAGTGGACTGTCTTGGTTGCACTAAGGACTGTACTGGGCTTCTTTGCATTGGGGTTATTAATTCTGAGTATTGGGGTTATTAATTCATTATTTTTGATTGTTTATGATATGTGTTTATACGTATTGCGTTTACAGGCCTGTAATGCTGCCACAAGTGAGGATTTCATTGTTCCATTGTTGTCCCCCGGGACACAAAGGTGGCCGGGCGAGGAGAGGAGAGGAGAGGCACGTCGGTTCCCGGGAACCGCTTCAGTACATCGAGCGCGCAGGCCAACCGGACTTTGGACTTTGAATAACGGCGCCAAAAATATGCAATATATGCAAAATGAATGTCACTGTGCAGCTGCCTATGTGACCAATAAAACACCATTGACTACTGACCGGTGTACATACGACAATTTAACTCTCTTAACTCTTGACTGATCACAAAATCAACTGGACCGGCATAATTTAAATGATGCAAGAGCACGTCAGGGGTTAGGTACCTTGAAACAAGTGACTCACCTCCTGATACCCCAAAGCCTTTCCACCACCTTCAAAGCACAAGTCAGAGGTATGTTGGAATCTGCTCCACTTGCTTTATTGTCCTCGACGGTGTCAGCAGTTATGAAGCTTGACACCGTCGAGGACAAAGTAACCCATTTGGCTGGCAACCCATCCACACCCATCCCACCCACCTCCCCCAACCCCCCACCCCCTCACCCCCCCACCCCAGCCAATTGATGGAATACAGTGACGGAAGAGTGTACTGTTCACAAAATTCACTGCTGTTCCTTGCCTTGATCTCCTGGTAGCTCCTCCAAACCCCACAACTTCTATCAGTAAGAAGGTCCAAGGCAGCAGGTGGATGGATGGGAGGACCACCATCTACAGGTTCTGCTCCATCCCGACTTGGAAATCATGTATGACTGGTTAGTATGCAACAAAAGCTTTTCACTATACCTTGGTACACATGACAATAATGGGCCTGTCCAACTTTCACGACCTAATTCACAACCTTTTTTACTCGTGGACAATTTTCATCATGCTAGAAAAATGCCCCGACCTACTTGATGCCACGAGTACCTACGACTAGCATCACGACCTGCTATGACCTACCTGCGACCTCCTAAGACCTCCTACGACCTTGTGATGACCATGCTGCGAGTATGAGTCAAGGGCAAACTCGGCAGAGGTCGTGAATTAGGTCGTGAAAGTGGGACAGGCCCTATAATAACTAGACTCGACTAGATAAACTGGTCTAGAAATATATTGTCAGGTCTTCACTGCAACTGGGCCTACAGGCTGGAATCCACTGCACCTTCTGGGAACACCTTCTCCCTGACTACAGCCGTTCAAGAAAGCAGCTTTCAAGAAAGGACATTTAGGGGTGGGAAAAATACACTGACCTTTCCAGCCGCACCCACATCCCACAAGTAAACCATTAAAAAATCTCTTGTCTAGTTTTTGTCATGGATCTGTGGATGAAACAGGCAAATTGTCATGCTTAACATTGGAGGGAAGAGGGTTCCCCAATCGGGAAACCAGAACCAGGAATCACAGATTCAAAATCATGGGTCGGACCTGTAATGAGAAGAAATGTCTTCACCTATGAGTCGATGAAACTAGGAACTGTGGTGGCTCAGGAACTGAGTATGCGTAAGACGGAGATTGATTAATTTTGGAGGTATTAATCGAGAGGGTTGTGCAGGGAAGTGAGATTAAGGTAACCAGTCAGCCATTGAAGGCTGGAACTGACTATGGGGATTGAGCAGATGATTCCTGCTTCTATTTCTTATGCTCTTTTGTTGAGCTGAGCTCAGATCCTTGCAAGCCCTTCAATTACAACCACTCAGTAAAAAACAGCGGCGATAACTGAGGTCCAGTAAAACACTAAACCATGAACACAGGGCCTTCCCATTCTAATCTTTGCTAGTTAAACTAGATAGGAGAACACACCAGTTGCATGCTGGCTGAACTGGATGGTCCATGATCAGTTCCAATACATTCCACACCAAGGGTTGACGGACTGTGTTGTTATCAGTCGCAGGCTGGGGTCGTGAGGAGGCTGACGCTCTCTCAGGCTTGGGGGCAGCACACACACACACACACCTACCGGCAGTGTTTGTTATTCCCATTGATGGTCTCGATGATGAAGCACTCTCCCTCGTTCAGGCAGTAGGTGAGGTCCTTGTCCGTGCACGGCTTAAAGTGCTCCGACCTCTCTGTGGTGTCGGTGGTGGTAGCTGCGGACATAGAGAGAGGCAGGGTCAGTGACTGGAACCCAACGTCCCACACAGGAGCACACACTCACACACAGTCTCTCACTCCATCCCAGCAGATGTGGCAATAGCAAACCGGCGGCACGGTGGCGCAGCGTTAGAGTTGCTGCCTCACAGCGCTAGAGACCTGGGTTCAATCCTGACTACGGGTGCTTGTCCCCAGGGAGTTTGCATGTTCTCCCCGTGACCTGCGTGCGTTTTCTCTGGGATCTCTGGTTTCCTCCCACACTCGAAAGACGTGCAGATTTGCAGGTCAATTGGCGTGGTATAATTGTAAATTGTCCTCAGTAGGATAGCATGAGTGTGCGGGGATCGCTGGTCGGCAGGAACCCAGTGGGCAGAAGGGTCTGCTTCCGCACTGTATCTCTAAAACGAAACCATTGCCATTACCAATAAAATATCATGTATAGGCTCATATATATGCTCAGGGTCAGATGTGGTAACTCACTCAAGTATAAGACGTGTGTAGAGTCACACAAGGGCACACACTTACTGATTATTGCTTGTGCAAGGTAAAATAAAAGTACCATAAAAAGAACCTTGTTCACTTTGTATCTGAAGAATATTTTACAAATTAAAACAACTTTTTGTATAAATACTTTCGAATACTTAATAGTTAAGTTCACTTTGTCTGAAGTTCAAGTTCGTTCACATTTATTTGTCACATGATTTTACCATGCAGTCATGACAGTAAAAAGTAACAAAGAAGGGCCCTGTCCCGAAATGTCACCCCATCCATGTTCTCCAGAGGTACTGAGCTTCTCCGCTGAGTTACTCCAACATTTTGCATCTCACTTTGTATCGGCTTGCTTCTTTTTCATCACCTGTTAATTACACACCTTGCTCTGATAATGTCATCTCTACTGCAGCCACAATGATAAGCCAAGGCCCAACAAGGAGACAGTCAATAGCAATGGCTGGAGACCTCTACCATAGGGTCAAGTACATAGTCCAGTCACAGGCCTGCGCTGTGATTTCTGAACACCACTTCTACAATGGGGCATCTGACTGCAGCATCTCATGAAGAAAGGATTTCTCCTCAACCTCTCTCCTTAGAGTGGCACAATGGTTGCAGCACAGGCACAAACAGCAGTGACCAGACGAATAACTAACAATTTCACTGATGCTCCTTATAGTCTAAGCATTGGCTCCACAAACCAAAACGTCATCCATTCCTTCTCTCCAGAGAAGCAGCCTGTCCCGCTGAGTTACTCTAGCATTTAGTGTCCATCTTCAGTGTAAACCAGCATCTGCAGTTCCTTCCTACTCAGGGTTGACGTTTACCGATACCCAGCCATCAGGGCATAAGGTTTGCGTTTTAGTTTTGGAGATACAGCACGGAAACAGGCCCTTCGGCCCACTGAGTCAGCGCTGACCAGCGATCCCCGCACACTAACACTATCCTACACTCCATGTCCCTTCATGTTAATATTTGCTGCACTTCTCACAGTTAGTGAATGAGCGCACGCACCCAGCACAAATTGGCGGCGACGAAGGCACAGATTTGAGCAAATGGATTTGGCAAATTTCCATTCTAGCTTCTGCAGTTGCATTGCGAAGCTTTCGCCATTTTGGTGAGCACATTGGTACATTGGAAGATTTGGGGGCATAATCGTGCTTGAGTCTTTCAATTTATCAACGGTTTTTCGGAAATGTTCCTCAAAGCAAATTAGATGGTTTTGATTAATGGGGATATTGGGAATGCACCGGGCCAGAACGTTGTTATACAGGAACGTGAACTGTACTTGAGTGTTGAGTACTGTCTAGTGCTTGAGTCTTTCAATGAATCAACTTGATTTTTCAGAAATGTTCCTCAGAGCAAACAAGATCATTTTGATGAATGGTTCATTTTAGGAATGCATGGGCCCAGAACGTTATGATACAGAAACGTGAACAGCTGGGACCGGTTCCAAATCAACCACGTTTACAATTCTGTTGTTGCCACGGAAGCCCAAGGATGTTGAGCAGAACTCTGGAGAAACAAAGGGATCATTTTTGTCCTGCACTGTTGGAAATTCCAGAGAGTTACAAATTTGGAATGAAGAGTTAAAATCAGGAGAGGTAGTTAGCGAGCATAGACTAGTGTTGAAGGATCACTTTCCAGTCTGATCCGATGCTCCACTCTAACAATGCTCTACACTCTAACCCAAACGCTATCTCTACATTGGCCCTCTCTCCGAACTCTATTAATGGACTTAAAGGAATTAAAGGACGTTCTTTTAGGAAGGAGATTAGGAGCAATTTCTACAGTCAGAGGGTGGTGAATCTGTGGAATTCTTAGTCACAGAAGGCTGTGGAGGCAAAGTCAATGGATATTTTTAAGGCAGAGATAGATAGATTCTTGATTATTACGGGTGTCAGAGGTTTATGGGGAGTAGGCAGGAGAATGGGGTTAGGAGGGAGAGATAGATCAGCCATTATTGAATGGCGGAGTAGGCGATGGGCCGAATGGCCTAATTCTACCCCTATCACTTATGATCATATGATCTAACTCTAAACACTGGCCCTATCCACAAACCCTATCTCTAAAGCTCTCAACGACGTCTCCTTCGAACCCTCCATCTTCCTCCAAGTGCAAGGCGCACCCATGGGCATTCTATGTCTGCCTCTGTAGGGTACGTCGAACAATCCCTGTTCCAGGTGTGCACTGGCCCCATCCCCGAACTCTATCTCTAATTGTCTGCTCCACTCTAACCTGATGTTTTTGGGACACAGCGCTGTGTGACAAATTTGTTTGCAGTTTAATCAATGAGCAAATTAAATCAAAGCTATTAAATGTATAGGATCTCATATCGTTCCAGCAATGTCACTCGAGCAAATATGGAGTAATATTAAAGATTCCATCCAATGCAAGGTGAAATTGCAGTATGCCTAAGGTTACCATAAAATAGGAACGGAAGTGGTACACCAGACCCCAAAAGCCTGCCGTACCATTCAACAGGGCAGCACGGTGGTGCAGCGGTAGAGTTGCTGCTTTACAGCACCAGAGACCCGGTTTCAATCCTGACTACGGGTTCTGTCTGAATGGAGTTTGTATCTTCTCCCTGTGACCTGCATGGGTTTTCTCCAAGATCTATTCCTCTCATGATTTTATACACCTCTATAAGATCACCGCTCATCCTCCTGCGCTCCAAGCAATAGAGTCCCAGTCCACTCAACCTCTCCCGAGAGCTCAGATCTTCCAGTCCTGGTAACATCCTTGCAAATTTTCTTTGTACCCTTTCCAGCTTAACCACATCACACAGTAAGAATGTCATTGTTCTATCTGGGACATATGACAATAAAACACTCTTGACTCTTGATCTTTCCTGTAAAATGGTGTCCAGAACTGAACACAATAGTCTAAACACTGCCTCATCAATGTCTGGTACAACTGCAACTGCAACATGCAACATTATTAGAAATATTTAAGATGGAGAAAGATATAAGCTTGAAAGAACGATGAATTAAGGGGAATGGAAAACAGGAAGAGAGGAGTAGTTGAAATCATTGTCGATCGACCATGATCATGTTTAGTTTAGAGATGGCCCACTGAGTCGGCACCAACCAGCGATTCCTGCACATTCACTCTACCCTACGCACACTAGGGACAATTTACATGGTGAAACAAAAATGTATTAAAATGGCCTTTAATAAAATCTGACAATGTGCACTATAACCACATGTGAATTTATCTATTACAAATCTTAAATTGTGGAGTACAGAGGCAAATAAATAAAGGATGGGTCTTTGGGTCAAGCATTATGAAGGGCACTGTACATGGATAGGACAGGTTTGAAGGGATATGGGCCAAGCGCTGGCAGGTGGGACTAGTGTAGCTGGGAGATGTTGGCCAGTGTGGGCAAGTTGGGCCGAAGGGCCTGTTTTCACACTGTATCACTCTATGAGGCCATACAGTGGAACTGGGACCCGCAGTTCCAATAAATGTGGGGGAGATGCCCATAGATTGTTGCTGCAGATATACTGTAATGGTAATGGATCCCGTCCATCATGTGTGTGTGTGTGTGTGTGTCAGTTTAAAATGGCAAAATGCTTTCGTCGTCAGAAAAATAGACCCATTTATCAGCATGCAAGTCTGATTTCCAAGGTAATTAATTGAAGCAAATCCAATAATGTGACGTTCACAGAGAGGAAACCTGAATAGCAAGAAGCCACAGACAAGAAGGCTACACAGTATTGAAAGGTGAATGAAGAATTGATAGCCCAGCTAATATTTAATTTATGTCTTTATGTCCACTGACAGAAAACAACGACTTTAATACAAAAGCATGTGCAAATGATCAAGGCTTTGACCTGATAATGACCATCAAGGATTTGTTAAGCTGTGGCCAAATGATGCATTTTTTAATGTTTCAGCCAAGTACAGTGCAGTGAGTTTGAAAACATATTCAAGTGAATTAATGAACGCTTTAGGCTAAGTGGAATTTTTAATGCACCACAATTATCAGTGGATAGAATTACTGATGGTTATGGGTGATTATATTATTTGGTCACAGTTGATGGACAAAGAATGGCTCAGAAAATTGAAGTCTGGCTGGGGAAAAATGTTCAGCAAGTTTGCTTCGACATACAACTTGGAAATGTTCGAGAAAGTTTAAGGGCCTGTCCCACTTTCCTGAGTTATTCACAAATTCTCCCGAGTTTTCAAACTCGCAGAATGTTCGTAACGAGTATGTAGGAGGCCATAGGAGGCCATGGATATATCATAGCGGCTCGTTATGCCAGCCGTAGGTACTTGGGGCTATTGTTTTACTCATGGACATTTTTCACCCGGCCGAAAAAACGTCCCGACTTACCTGATGCCCCGAGTACCTACGGCTGGCATAACGAGCCGCTACGATATATCCACGGACTCCTACGGACTCGTTACGAACTGTCTGCGAGTTTGAACACTCGGGAGAATTTGTGAATAACTCGGGAAAGTGGGACAGGTCCTTAAACATTCTCGACCATTTCCAATTCTGAAAATTGTGACCAACATGTTAAAGAACAGCTTTCTTCCCAACAACCATCAGGCTCATGAACACTACACAACACAGACCTCGAACATGAACATCTACGGACTTTCTTTGGTTGCATTAAGGACTTTAGGTTTCTCTTTTGCACTTGTTTAGTGGTTTATAATGGATTGAATTTGTACTTATTTTATATTATCTGTGTGCATTGCACTCACAAGCTTGCGTAGTGCTGCAATTAAGAATTTCATTGTTCCGCTGTTGGTGCATATGACAATTAAACATTCCTGAACATCAAACCTCGACAATAAAATTCACAGCGTTTACACAGAGAATGTGCAGGAAGGAACTGCAGGTGCTGGTTTAAACCGACGACGGACACAAAATGCTGGAGTAACTCAGCGGGACAGGCAGCATCTCTGGAGAGAAGGAATGGGTGACGTTTCGGGTCGGGACCCTTCTTCAGACTGATGGGCAGGAGTCAAAGTTTTCACCGATCTTTGACATGCATGTTGTCAACTGAACGTGGATGAACACTATCAGAAGTATTTAATGATTAACACTAATAAGGTCTTTACTCCTACACAAAATTACCTTGCAGGGTGAAAAGATTACAGAAGGTTTATTTTAAGCTACAAATGACAAGATAAAATTAAGTCATCAAGATGATGAACTAACAGACACAACTATAGCAGAGGGAATATCTGAATACTAGGATCAGTGCTGATTCGATAGCTCAGTACATATTCATACAGAGAAAAACCTCAACAGCAGGTGCCATAGTGATGCAGCAGGTAGTGCTGTTGCCCCACAGCTTCACTGACCTGGATTCAATCTTAATCGTTGGTGCTTTCAGTGTGGAGTTTGCAGGTTCTCTCTATAACTACATGGGTCCCACCACTCTCCCTCCACCTGGCTCTCTGGTTTCTTCCTACATCTCAAAAACATGATGGCCGATGGCTTAAATTCTACAATAAATAATCCCTGGCGGGAGAAGGGCCGAATGGCCTACTCCTGCACCTATTGTCTATTGTCTATTGTCTATAATGGTGGGAACAGCTCCATCCAAGGCCGCAAGAAATTGCAAAGAATTGTGGACGCAGCCCAGACCATCACACAAACCAGCCTCCATTCCTTTGACTCTATTTACAACTCACGCTTCCTCGGCAAGGCCACCAGCATAATCAGGTCGCACCCCGGCAAGATATATAGAAGTGTGAAAACGCCCACCTCCAGATTCAGGGACAGTTTCTTGCCAGCTGTTATCAAGCAACTGAACCATACGACCAACAACATAACCCGCCACTCACCCCACTCACTCCCTCTTCTCCCCTCTCCCGTCAGGCAAGAGGTACAGGAGTGTGAAAACGCACACCTCCAGATTCAGGGGCATTCAGATTTCTTCCCAGCTGTTATCGGGCAACTGAATCATGACAGACCATCTACACTGGAGACCCTCGGTCTATCTTCAATTGGAATTTACTGGACTTTATCTTGCACTAAATGTTATTTCCTTTATCCTGTAACTGTACACTGTGGACGGCTAGTTTGTAATCATGTATAGTATTTTCACTGACTGGATAGCATGCAACAAGGAAGCTTTTCACCGTACCTCGATGCACGTGACAATAATAAACTAAACTACACTAAACTGAATGTTTAAGAAGGAACTGCAGATGCTGGAAAAATCAAAGGTAGATAAAAATGCTGGGGAAACTCAGCGGGTGCAGCAGCATCCATGGAGCGAAGGAAATAGGTGAAGTTTCGGGTCGAGACCCTTCTTCAGTCTGAAGAAACGTCACCTATTCCTTCGCTCAATGGATGCTGCCTCACCCGCTGAGTTTCTCCAGCATTTTTATCTCCCCACACTAAACTGAAGATGACACCACGTTCCACAACAAGCTATATTTCTGCTGAGTCGGTAATGAGTAGACGAGCTGCTTTTCTGGGGGGAAAAATGAAATTATGATTCAAGTTACGTTGAGGAACAGTTCAAACAACACGACACAGTTTGGTGTCAACAGCGAATAGCAAAGGTGACATTTGTAAGTTGTTGGCGTATTAGCAGAAGTGTGCAGTACAGAGAGACAGAGAGAGATATTGGTAGATAAAATCATGTTTATGACACGTTCTGTCAAAGATATACAAGAGAACTTCCTGTTTTGTGTCTCAGGTGATTACAAAAGAGACTGGAAGAAATAATATACCACAGAAGTGGATCACGAAGCCACAACTTTCTCAAACCAAAGATAGGCACAAAAAGTTGGAGTAACTCAGCGGGCCAGGCAGCATCTCTGGAGAAAAGGAATAGGCGACGTTTCGGGTCGAGACCCTTCCTCAGACTGAGAATCAGGGGAGAGGGAAACTGGAGGTATGAGGGGGTACAAAGAGCAAAAGAATGAAAGATATGAAAAGAACAAATCAAGGCCAGCAAGGATGATCAAGGAAAAGTGGAGCCCACAATGGTCCATTGTTGGCGGTGGAAGAGGTGATAACGAGTGGGTACGAATCCAGCATTGTGTGTCTACCTTTGGTGTAAACCAGCATCTGCAGTTCCTTCCTACTCATTCTTTCTCAAACCAAATGGACGCAATGACAATGGCCACCTTTCCTGTGAGAAGATCCCAGATAGAATCTTTGGGGAAGGGTGAATTAATGAATGTGAATATGTGACGCTCTCTTTCTTTTCGAAGGAGGGGAGAGCAGTGAGGACTGTGTACGTAGAGACACGTGTGGTGATGTGTGTGGAATCATGTTCAGAAGCAGAAGAAACTGGAGAGTTGATCAAAGGAGATGCTCACGCCTTAGATAGACTGATCCATAATCCACAAAATTGCCTGCACTACTCACAAATGTCTGAACAAGGCAGACATACCCACACAGGATGCCTGATGTGTTCTCCACTCTCTACTCCAGAGCTCTCTACGCAGTGGTGAGGAGAAGGTGCCCTTTTTGAGTTCTCCACCCATCTCTTAGTTGGCCTGGTGCAGCGAAAATTGCAATCGCTCAAGGCAGGCCGTGTTGGAGATTTGAATTTGAGTTCCCAAGCTGTGTTTCTTGGGTTAGCGTGGTCTCAGCAGGTCAATGAGCATGTGGTAGGTCAGTGGGATAGCCTGTGATAGCACGCTCTGCATTCAGTGGCTGAGAGACTTCCATTCCTGGAGTTGTTCCAGTTTCCTTCCACATCCCTCAGATGTGTGGTCGGTCAACTGGCCATCGTAAACTGCCCCTGGTGAACCTGTTAGAATGTGAGGCAGGTTGACAGGGATGTGGAGAGGATATAACAGGACTGGCGTAGGTGCTCGATGATTGGCACGGACTCACACGACACGATGGCATTGCTGCCACATTGATGAGTAAACCTAGGTGAGGGGTAAATCTACTTATCGACAGAAAAATGTAATGTCTGTGTCTGTTGACGGCGGTATTGGTAGAAGTAGGGCGGCACGGTGGCGCAGCGGTAGAGTTGCTGCCTCACAGCGCCAGAGACCTGGGTCGACCCCGAATGTGGGTGCAGTCTGTACGGAGTTTGTACGTTCTCCCAGTGAACGCGTGGGTTCTCTGGCTTCCTCACACACACCAGAGACGTGCAGGTTTGCAGGTCAATTGGCATTGGTAAACAGAGTTAATTGTTCCTAGTGTGTGTAGGGTGGTGTTAATGTGCGGGGATCGCTGGTCAGCGCGGACTCGGTGGGCCGAAGGGCCTGTTTCCGTGCCGTATCTCGAAACTAAACTAAACTAAAGCTAATGTGAGCATTGCAGAGGTCCTGTGGAGATCGAGGACGCCCTCCATGTTATTGTGTGGCACGGTGAACATACTGCATGGGATTGCCCCAGAACAGGTGGGCAGGCCAACACTGAGATGGATCCATGAGGAGTAGCTCATGGCCCAGCGAGTCCCTCTCTCTGCCATAAGTATCAAAGCAGAGGATGAACTCCGGTTCAAGAGGAGTGCACTGTAGCGCAGTAGCACCAAGCATAACTGAAAATGGCGAGGTGAGAATGACGAGCTTAGTGAGACGCAAATGCACAACTACAACTACAACTGAGCCCAGTCCATCACACAAACCCACTTCCCCACCATGTATCCCATCTACACTTCACGCTGCCATCATAATCCAGTGCCGTTTACATCCCACTGGGCAGAAGATACAAAGGTTTAAAAGCACACACCAGCTTCAGAAACAGCTTCTCTCCTGCTGTTATCAGACGACTGAGTGGACCTCTCTCATAATCTATTCCCCAATCTTCCAATCTACCTCATTGCAGCCCTTGCACTTTTAATAGAATACTGCACTTTCACTGTAGCTGTAATATTGTAATGCTACAGTATATACTGCACGAGGGTTATTTTACTCTTTGCACTCCCTGGTGTACGTGTGCAGGGCTAGACTGTACTAATGTACGGTATGAATGGACTGGATAGTACACAGACAGAGGAAGGTGGTGTGCTCACTGCAGGCAAATTATCCCAGCGCCAGCACATCATTGCAGGAGTTCCTCAGGAAGGCATCGTAGACAAACATCTTCAGATGCCTCATCGATGGCGTTCCTTCCATCATAAGGTATGAAGGGGCGATGTTCGCTGATGATAGCATGATGTTTAATTCTATTTACAAGTCCGCAATGAGAGTGTGTAAGACCCATTCCACTGTGAAAGTCAGTGTGTGTGTGAGACTGTGTCACCGTGAGGGTCAGTGTGTGTGTGACACTGTACCCCAGTGAGGGCCAGTGTGTGTGTGACACTCTACCCCAGTGAGGGTCAGTGTGTGTGTGACACTGTACCCCAGTGAGGGTCAGTGTGTGTGTGACACTCTACCCCAGTGAGGGTCAGTGTGTGTGTGACACTGTACCCCAGTGAGGGCCAGTGTGTGTGTGACACTCTACCCCAGTGAGGGTCAGTGTGTGTGTGACACTCTACCCCAGTGAAGGCCAGTGTGTGTGACTGTATCACCATGAGGGTCAGTGTGTGCAACTGTACCCCAGTGAGGGTCAGTGTGTGTGAGACTGTATCACCGTGAGTGTCAGTGTGTGCAACTGTACCGCAGTGAGGGTCAGTGTGTGTGAGACTGTATCCCATGAGGGTCAGTGCACCTCATTGTACACTGATAGACAGTGTGCTGCACTAACTTCTCCCATTGTCTTAAGACATTGATAGGCTAATGTTTCTCCACACTACATGCCTCCCCTTAGTCTGTATTTGACAGAGGCCCGAGACCAGAATTAGCCCTGACCCTTCAATTTGGGCCCCAGTTTGCAATTTGTTGGACTATGAAGGTTAACTGCCATTGGGAAACAAATCACAGTCCTTATCCACGCAACAGAAACAAATTATTCACATTCTCAACATATCAAAATTGCTTTCACAGCTCCACCTCATTGCAAATTTATTGCCATAGGCGGACAATTCATTCTTACAATCTTATCTAAAAAACTTTACGTTGAATGGGAAGGGCAGGTTTAGAGGGATATTGGCAAAACACAGTCTGGTGGGACTAGTGTAGGTGGAATATGTTGGTCGGTGGGGGCAAGTTGGGCCAAAGGGCTTGTTTCCATATCGTATGATTCTATGACTTTAAAGACAACTCCTCCTCTTGACAACAGGCCTTGCTGATTTGACTGCTACTCAATAGATAGCCATTAACAGTTTAGCTGTTACTTGGTTGACACCAAATGAAATCGGGACCACAAGTTCCAGCTCAGTCTTTCGGTCTGTCCAGTCGATGGCCTCTGTGTCGTGGAAATCCCGTTCCAGGATTCAGGCCTAACCCACATGCATTAATCAGCAGTGGGTGTAATCCACAGAAGCTACATCTGGTTTGCTGGGACCATGTCAGTGTGCGGACCAGTACAATGTGCCTCATCTATCTCCACAGGACATTTTGTAAACGGTAGCTTTGTTCGAGGAGACATAAGCTTTCCCCTCCCTTTTGCCAGAGACTGGTCTTGTTCTTTTAATCGTCAGTTCTTTCATCGAGTTAAACACTTGATTGATCGGTTGAAAGACACATCACTGAAAACGGCTCATTGTCCCGCTGAGTCCAGGCCGCCCATCGATCACCCATTCACACTAGATCTGTGTTATCCCAACTTTTGCAGCCACTCTCCCTACACACGAGGGCAATTCACAGCTGCCGATGAACCGACAAACCCGCACGTCTTTAGGATGCGGGCGGAAACAGGACGAACCTGCAAACTCAACATAGACAGCACCCGAGGTCAGGATCCGACCTGGGGCTCTGGCGCTGTGAGGCCACAGTTCTACCAGCCGCACCACCATGCTGCCCAAAGATTGGTTGCTCTACCCAAACTGTGCCTTCCCAACATGAATTGGATTAAGTCTTTATCCAAGGCAGTCAGTCCCTCAGGATCAAGGATGCCTTGTGTCCACTCCAGTTATGTGGGTGCTCAGGTGGCTAATGAGACTGATGTGGGCTCCACAGCCCCATAGACGGGGCATGACATGGCTGAGGATAGTTAGTGGTACATTAAATAAAGGATGGATGTTCATGGGATGCAGGACTCCAAACGCTGGAACAAAATGGGTCTGAAGAAGGGTCTCAACCCGAAATGTCACCCATTCCTTCTCTCCAGAGATGCTGCCTGTCTCGCTGAGTTACTCCAGCTTTTTGTGTCCATCTTCGGTTTAAACCAGTTCCTTCCGACACAAAATATGTTAGACAGTACAAATCCCTCGACACTTCCCCCTCTAACATATCCTGAGCACATACAGTATAATTTAGATAAAGAACGGCAGCCTCCTTCACACTGTCTGATCAAACTGCCAGAAGGCAGACATACTACAGGTTAACGACATAATATAGCCCACATGAAATGGCCACGGCAGGATGGCACGAGTTAGATACAGAGTGAAGCACTCACATATCACACACATCAAATAGAGCCAGGTCAGATATAGGATGCAAGACAGATTATAGCACTCTCCATTCAAACATTACCAAGCCAGCAGAAGTACGATTTACAGTAAATAGAGTGATGTTCCCTGTGCAAGGCACAATCTAACACACTCCACAGTGCAGTACAATGAGGGTCAAATACTAAGTAAAGCTTGCTCTGCATTGTCTCATCAAACATTCGCAGGACAGGAACAATACTAGTCAGATGTAGAATAGCGTTAAGGAATTGTTCGACCGAAGTCACCTCTACTCCAGAACAAAGCTCTATTGATTGCACACAGCGACCGGACTGAGGCCTGTCAAAGTACTGAGGCCACCAATGTCCAAAGAGAAATGTGAGACTGTCAATAATCTGACGACAACCAGAAGCCCAGCAGTTCAGCTCCTCTGGAGAGTTTCCAAATCACCTTTCAATCCTGTTGCCTCTCGCACTGCTCCCTGTGTGTGTGAAGTATCACCGACAAGGTTAGGTCCAATTCAGCTCAAAGTCCCCAGTGACTGCATGGTAAAATAAACATTTTTGCTCTTGACTCTTAGCGCATTATGTAATTATTTGAAGTTTAACCTTAGCGCGTGATTGAAATCTGAGGACCCGTTTTTATATTCTTTTAGTCGATCATGAATTGTGTAACAGGTTTCAGGTTTTGATCTTAGAATCATACAGTGATACAGCATAGAATCAGCCTCTTCAGCCCAACTTGATTAAGATGAAGATGCCTTAGCTATCATCTCACTGGACGCAGAAAAAGCGTTTGATCAAGTAGAATGGGACTATATGATCAAAGTATTGCAAAAATTCCAATTGGGAGAAAACTTTATTGCATGGATAAAACTACTATATAACAAACCTACAGCTAGAATACTAACTAATAATATATTATCTTCAAAATTCGAATTATCTAGGGGCAACAGACAAGGATGTTCACTATCACCGCTGTTATTTGCTTTGGTAATTGAACCCCTTGCTGAAAAAATAAGAACACACTCGAATATTCACGGTTATAACACAAAATATTCAAACAACAAACTATCCCTATATGCTGATGATGTACTACTGTACATCACAAAACCACAAATTAGTATACCAAATATATTAAACTTAATTGAGGACTTTGGATCCTTTTCAGGATATAGAATAAATTGGAACAAAAGTGAAATTATGTCGATTAAACCAAAAGACTCAACACATCTCAGGAAATTCCCTTTTAAAATAGCTATGGAAAAATTCAAATATTTAGGAATTGAGATCACTAGAAATTACCATGATATGTTTAAAGCTAATTATAATCCCCTACTTAAGAAATTAAATAATTTGATTAAATTTTGGAAAACACTTCCGATGTCCTTAATAGGTAGGATAAATGCTATAAAAATGATTTTCTTACCACAAATCCTTTACCTATTTCAATCAATACCTATATATCTCCCAAAAAAGTTTTTCAAAAAACTGGACTCAGACATTACAAATTTTATATGGGATTACAAATCCCACAGAATACAAAGAACACACCTTAACAAACGAAAAGAGTTGGGGGGTCTAGCGCTCCCTAACTTTATGTATTATAACTGGGCAGTAAATATTAAAAATATGATTCACCTGCTGGACAATTCTGCCCAGCAGGTGGACTGGATTATAATGGAAAAAGGGGATTGCTCCCCGAATAATATAGGAGCGATTATTCTCTCTCCAATAAATTTGAATAATAAAAATTATAATAAAAATCCAATTATATATAGCACTATTAGAACATGGAAGCAAATAAAACAGAATCTAAAATTAAGAAACCTATCTCTCTTAATACCAATAGTCAATAACCCATCGTTTAAACCTTCAATCATAGATAAAGCATTTATACAATGGGAAAGAATGGGAATCAAAACGCTCGAAGATCTGTATGAATTAGAAAAATTACTATCATTCCAACAACTACAACTGAAATATAATTTGAAAAATAATCAATATTTTAAATATCTACAAATCTGTGACTATTTGAAAACACACACAAAAGATTATTATAATATGCCTTCCGACTTACTAGATGAAGCAATGAAGACAAAGGCGGAATCAGTTAATTTAATATCATACTTATATAATATCATCTTAAACATAGAAATACCCACAACAGATGGAATTAGAAGAGATTGGGAACAAGATCTAGGTATAAAAATTTCAAAAGAGAGTTGGGATAATCATTTATTACAGGTGCATAAATGCTCGATCAACGTACGACATACGCTTATCCAATTTAAAACATTACATAGATTATATTATTCAAAAACCAAACTAAATAAAATCTTTCCTAACGTCTCACCAATCTGTGATAAATGTATATGTCAAGAAGCTACCATAGCACATTCTTTTGTTTTTTGTACAAAAATCCAAAAATTCTGGTTTGAAATATTTGATATTTTTTCAAAATTAATCAAAATAAAACTGGTACCAAAACCAGAATGGATTATTTTTGGAATATCGGAAGGTATTCCTGAATTAAACGTGTATCAGAAGAATTTACTCAATTATGGGCTAATAATGGGAAAAAAGCTTATACTTAAATTCTGGAAAAATGCGCCCACACCAACAATAAAAATGTGGACATCAAATATGTTGGAAACATTACATCTGGAAGAGATGAGATTCCTCCTAGTAGGCAAAGTAGACCAATTTCAAAAGACGTGGTCTACGTTTTTGGACCTATTACAAGCATGAGGTGCAATAGTAATTTAGAAAAACAAATAAATAAATAAAAGGTATCTGGACCTGGTAATGGGAGGTAAAACAAAAACAGACTTGGTTGGTAGTTCCTTCTCTATGAAGTATGTTATAAGAGTTATAATAGAGCGATTGTTCCTTCTTTCTTTCTCTTTCTTTTCTAGGGTATATTTTCTAACTTTACTTCCTTCTCTAACTTCTTTTCTAAGGGGCTTTCTTTTCCCAACACTCTTTTGCACTTCACAACCTTTGCGCACTTTCTTCACTTTTCTTACTTCTTTCTTTTTCTTTCTTAAAGTTTAAAAAAGTGAAGCGGTACAAAAAATGTATTAATATATACGTGTTGTACATTACTGTAATCTACCGTACTTCTATTAAAAAAATTATTTAAAAAAAAAAAAGATGAAGATGCCCCTGTCTACACTAGTCCCACCCGCCTGCAATTGGCCTGTATCACTCCAGATGATGTATCTGTCCAAGTGACTTTTCAATGTTGTTACAGTACCTGCCTCAACTACCTCCTCTGGTTTTCAATAAACCCTCTGTATGACAAGGTTGATCCTCAAGTTCCTAATAATCCCCCCCCTATCTCCTTAAATCTACACCCTCTAGTGCTTGTTTCCCCTTCTCTGGGAAAAAGACTCTGTGCACCTATCATGTCTATTCCTCTCTTAATCTTATTCACCTCTACAACATCTCCCCTCAGCCTCGTGCGCTCCAAGGAATAAAGTCCTTGTGCACCTCTCCTTGTATCTCAGACCTTCAGGTCCTGGAAACATTCTCATATGCGGCAAGGCCACCAGCATGATCAAGGACTAGTCTAACCTGGACTCCTCTCCCCTCTCCCATCAGGCAAGAGGTACAGAAGAGTGAAAACTCACACCTCCAGTTTCAGGGACAGTTTCTTCCCAGCTGTAAAAGCCCTGTCCCACGGTACGAGTTCATTCCAAGAGCTCTCCCGAGTTTGCCCTGATTCGAACTCGGAGATTTACGGTAATGGCCACTCGTCGGTACTCGGGGATCTCGTGGACATTTTTCAACATGTTGAAAAATCTTCACGTGTCTTCTCGTGCTTACCTGCCATTAGCGAGTCTTCCCGAGTACCTGCCGTTAGCGTTACGAGCAGCGAAGAGACGTCCCGGAACTCTGGCGTACCCGCTACGTTCATTCTCCGTGCTTACCACGAGTTTGATTTTTTTTAAACTCGGGAGAGCTCTTGGAATGAACTCGTACCGTGGGACAGGGCTTTCATTAGGCAATTGAATCATCCTATCACCAACTAGAGTGGTCCTGACCTACCATCTACCTCATTGGAGACCCGCGGACTACCTTTAATTGGTCTCTACTGGACTTTGTCTTGCAATAAACATTATTCCCTTCATCCTGTATCTGTACACAGTGGAAGCTTGATTATAATCACGTATAGACTTTCTGTTGGCATGATAGCACGTGACAAAAAAGCTTTACAATGTACCTCAGTACACGTGACAATAAACTACACTAAACCTAACTAAACTAAACGAAAGATAGAACAAATAGCTGGAGTAACTCAGCTGGACAGGCAGCATCTCTGGAGAGAAGGAATGGGTGACGTTTCAGGTCGAGACCTAAAGGCTGTGCTGGTGCATTAAAGGTGATGAATTTCATCATCGCTGGTTCCTGAGATGTGGGAAGCGATGTATGTGTTCCAGGGTCCTGCCGTGGACCTTTATTGGGATCTGCACATTGTAGCTGGAGTCCTGTGGAAGCGGTGTGCTTTGTTCTGGAGCAGAGGGGACGCAGCTTTTACACAAATCCTCGCCAATATTAACAATTTTACATTTATGCTGATGTTATCAATCTTTCTGCTCTCAGTTCTTTCATATTTATCCTGTCAAGACCACATATAATTTGATTTAAATATTTAATAATTCGCTCAGTCAAACTACAATCCCAGCTGAGTCAATCTCTCCCCATAACGATAATTCTCCATCCCAGGCAATACCCTTGTAAGTATCTTCTGCACCATCTCTATAGCTGTCATGAGGTACCTGTGTGGTGTGGTGAGCAGAACTGTGCATTATACTTTCGTTTTGGTCCAACTAATGCTCGATATGGTTTAAGCAAGAGCTCTCTACTTTTATATTCTCTGCACAGTTTAGGAGCATCCTTCTTTGCTTCTCAGAAACAAGGAACAGCAGTTGCTGGTTTACAAAGATGATACAAAGTGCTCGAGTAACTCAACGGATCAGGCAGCGTCTCTGGAGGATGTGGATAGCTGTCCTTTTGGGCCTGGACCTTTCTTCCACCCTACCATCAGTCTGAAGAAGGGTCCTGATCCAAATCCATGTTCTCCAGAGATGGTATCTTCCTCTTTTAGAAAAGAGGTGAGGAGGAACTTCTTTAGTCAGAGGGTAGTTAATCTGTGGCTCATCGCCACAGAGGGCTGTGGAGGCCAAGTCAGTGGATATTTTTCAGGCAAAGATAGACAAATTCTTGATTAGAATGTGTGTCAAGGGTTATAGGGAGAAGGCAGGAAAATGGGATCAGGAGGCAGAGATCAGCCATGATTGAATGGCGGAGTGGACTCATTGGGCCGAATGGTCTAATTCTACTTCTATAACTTGTGAACGTAAGCTATCTGACCTGCTGAGTTATTCCAGCACTGATGCTTCTACCAATTCCATGGCCACACATTTATTTGGATTACATTACATTTGCCCCTTCAGTGCATCCAATATATCTTCCTGCAGCCTAGAAACATGTTACTTTTAAAATTAAACCCAGTTTTGGTACCATTGCCAGACCGCTTAATCACAGACCCTCCAGGTTCAAATCATTATAGTAAGGGTAGTTCAGCCCTGTGGAATTCCATTAAATTCAGTCCCCCAATTACTGAGCTATTTCTCTTTGACTCATTTCAAGTTCACTTTCCTTCACATCTCAAGGGCTTGACTTTCCTGATCAATTTGCATGTGAGATTTTCTCAAACACTTTGCTAAAATCCTTGCCTACCCTTCATCAACCCTTTAGGTACCGTCTTAAATAGTAGTGGTACAGCAATGCTGCTAGTACAGCTGCCGCCTCGCGCAATCCAGGTCCGATCCTGATCTCTGGTGCTGCCCGTGTGGAGTCTGCACGTTCTCCCTGTGATCGCATGTGTTTCCTCTGGGTGCTCCGGTTTCCTCTCACATCTCAAAGATGCGTGCGGGTTGGTCGGCTTCATTATCCACTACAAATTTCCCCTTCTGTGCAAGCGATTAATAGAATCTTGGGGGGAAGACGATGGGAATGTGGGGAGATTAAACTGAGATTAATACAGATGATTAGATGAGTTTAGTTTAGTTTAAAGATACAGTGCGGAAACAAGCACTTCGGCCCACTTTTGGGCCTGTCCCACTTTCCCGAGTTATTCACGAATTCTCCCGAGTTTTCCCCTTGATTCAGACTCGCAGAATGTTCGTAACGAGTCCGGGGCATCAGGTAAGTTGGGACGTTTTTTCCAGCCTGATAAAAAGTGTCCACGAGGGAAAAAATAGTAGAGAGGAGAAAAATTGCAACTTACCTGATGCCCCGAGTACTGGCATAACGAGCTGCTACGATATATCTACGGACTCCTAAGGCCTCCTACGGACTCGTTACGAACATTCTGTGAGTTTGAATCAAGGGGAAAACTCGGGAGAATTCGTGAATAACTCGGGAAAGTGGGACAGGCCCTTTAGTCCACGCCGACCAGCGATCATCGCACACTAACGCATCCTGCGCAGGGACAATTTACAATTTTACCAAGTCGATTAACCTGCAAACCTGTATGTCTTTGGAATGTGGGAGGAAATCGGAGATCCTGGAGAAAACCCACGCAGGTCACGGGGAGCACCTGTAGTCAGGATCGAACCCAGGTCTCTCGTGCCGTAAGGCTGCAGCTCTACCACTGCACCACTGTGAGTGTTTGATGATCATCATGGACTCAACGAGCTGAAGAGACTGAGAAGGTACACAAAAATGCTGGAGAAACTCAGCGGGTGCAGCAGCATCTATGGAGCGAAGGAAATAGGTAACGTTTCGGGCCGAAACCCTTCTTCAGACTCTTCTGAAACCCTTCTGAAGAGACTGAGAGCCTGTTTCCATGTTTGTGATTAGAAACATTGAAAATAGGTGCAGAAGTAAGTCATTTGACCCTTCGAGCCAGCACCACCATTCAATATGATCATGGCTGATCATCCAGAATCAGTGCCCCGTTCCTGCTTTCTCCCCATATCCCTTGATTCTGTTAGCCCTAAGAGCTATATCTAACTCTCTCTTGAATACATCCAGTGAATTGGCCTCCACTGCATTCTGTGGCAGAGAATTCCACAGATTCACAACTCTCTGGGTGAGAACATCATTTTCACTATAACCTTCCTTGTTATCTTTTTTTTTTAAATTCATCAACATCCAGACACAACTTCCCTTAACAATTTCACACTGACTATCTGTGATTAATGTGTGCCTCCATCAATGCTGACTTATGCCATCCCTCGGGACGTAGTCTAGCAGTTTGCCCTGCTATGACGTTAGTTTGAGAGGCTTGCAGTTCATTGCTCTGTCCCTTCCGCCTTTTTAAACAACGGTACCACTTTAGGGCGTCACGGTGGCGCATCTGGTGGAGTCGCTGCCTACACAGCGCCAGAGACTCGGGTTCGATCCTGAACTCGGGTGCTGCCTGTATGGAATTTGTACGTTCTTCCCTGTGACCGCGTGCGTGGGTTTTCCTCTGGGTGCTGCAGTTTCCTCCCACATCCCAAAGACGTGCGAGTTTGCGGCTTAATGGGCCTCCATGCATTGCCCCTATTGTGTGGGGGGGTGGATGCAAAAGTGGGATAACATAGAACTAGTGTGAACCATGGGCTGAAGGGCCTGTTTCCATGCTGCAGCTCTAAAGTTTAAAAACAATAGCAGCCTTCAGCCAGCAGGCCTGTAGCCAACGGGAATCATAATATGACAGACATATCCTGCGCAATTTTCTCCCTTCACTTTTTTTAAACAAGGCTGAGGAAGGTTTTTATCTGGACTGAAGCTGGACTGAATCATCAATTGTGATTGGTGCAACAAGGAGCTGTAACCGGCTACCCAGCGACTGGGCTGGAATTACAATCGCTGCAGCTCCGAGCTCACTCCCGCAGGCTGTGGATCAATCGCTGCCTGGCCCGGCTATGACTACCCGCGGGTGTTCATAAGGTCGTCAGTGATTGGAGCAGAACTAGGCCATTCGGCCCATCAAGTCTACTCCGCCATATCATCACGGCTGATCTATCTCTCCCTCCTCACCCCATTCTCCTGCCTTCTCTCCATAACCTCTGACACCCGTCCTAATCTAGAAAGTGAGGGGGTTAGCATATGATGAGCACTGGGCCTCTACTGGGCCTCCACTCGCTGGCGTTTAGAAGGTTGAGGGGGGACCTCATTGAAACTTACAGAATAATGAAAGGCATAGATAGGGTGGATGTGGAGAGGATGGGAGAGTCCAGCACCAGAAGGCAGAGATGGACAAATTCTTGATTAGAACGGGTGCCAAGGGTTATGGGGAGAAGTTAGGAAAATGGGATTAGGAGGCAGAGATCAGCCATGATTGAATGGCGGAGTGGACACTGGGCCGAATGGCCTAATTCTACTGCTATAATTTGTGAACTTGTGAACTTGCAGTGAGGGATTCACGCCATCGACTGTCTGATGGCATTCAACATTGCCCAGCAGCAAGGCACAGTCACTGAGCCGGCTACGCCAAGGCTGGGCTCTGGGCTCTGGGCTCTGAGGGTAAATGAAGCAGGTGAGAGGAGCAGGCCGGCCCGGCCCATGGTCAGTGAGCTGTTCGTCTACCAGTCAAAGGCACACATCAGTGAATGCACAACCTGATGGCTGCAAAGGATCAGCCCAGCAGTGTTCCGTGCTACCCATACAACATCTGAACGCACTAATGAGCCGTAAAGCACCAAATGTCCCTGGGTAGACCTCTTGGCAACCAGGGGAAGGCAGTGAGTTATTCTCACAACTCACTTGAAATCAAACAGTGCTTGGTCTGAAATCTTCTCTCTCTCTGTTAACCATGTGGATGAGGGTTGGGAGGGGGGGGGCGGGGGGAGAGGAGATGGAAAAGGATTTGGTTAAGGGATGGGAGAGAAGAAGTGAAAGAGCGGAGAGAAGACAATCCAAGTCTGTCCAACCTCTCCCTGTAGTATATACTTTCCAATCCATTCATCATTCTGGTAAACCTCCCCTGCACCCTATCCATAGCCTGCACATCCTTCGTATAATGGGGTGACCAAAACTGCATGCAATACTCCAAAGGTGGCCTAATTAAAGTTGTAAAACATGGCACTGTGATACGAAGCTATATCATGATGTGATGGGCTGAATGGCAGAAGGGGCTGCATGATCAGTTCCCCAGCAGGTGACAGAATCTGCTGCCTTGATTATGGTGCTGCCTCTTCCCTTCCCGCTGTTGCCTTTGTTGTGATTCCTTACGCCGGTGCCTGATCTGCTGACGGATCTTGGCTGGGATCTGGGAGCCCGGGAAGTGCTGAGGTAGCAGAATTCTCTCTGCAGCTAACATCCGGCAGATACGTTGATGTTATGCTCGATGTGTGTGTGGGTGAGTGTCGGCGCTTGAAGTGTTTTAACACTCATGCACAGCAAGACAGCATAGGTGTAGGGGAATGGAGATATCTGGGAAAAGACAAATCCGAACACGGACGGAAGAAATCTGCCTATAAATATCTGCAGGCAAGACATGCAGAAGAAATACAGTGTGAAGGAACCTCCCAGAGATGGGGAGGGACTATGCATGGGCAAGCACAAAATGACAAGATGCTGCAAAACCTGGTACAAAAGCAGAACATGCTGGAAATATTCAGCAGGTTAGGCAGCGACTGTGGAGAGAGGCACAGTGTTTCCTGTCAACAGGCACAGCAATGCAGGTACTTGGGGGTTGAAGGCCAACAGGGTCGCCCTGATCTGGAGAAAGGATGGTGAGCGGAAAGACAATCATATGTTGTCGTTCCACTGACTGGTCAGCATGCAACCAAACAAGCTTTCCTCTGCACCTCAGTACGTGACAATCAACTAAACTTAGGAACTTGGAACTCAGGAGTGGACAAAACCCACAAGCTCCGCCGACTTGCTGATAACAATCTGATGAAGGGTCCCGACCCAAAATGTCATCTGTCCATTCCCTCCACAATTGACTCGTAAAGGAGGCATATGGCATGCTTGCCTTCTTATGTCAGGGCAATATAACAGTCCAGATGTCGTGATGCAGCTTTATAGGACAAAGGTTGGGGAACATTTGAAGTATTCTGTACGTTTAGTTTAGTTTAGAGATACAGCGCAGAAACAGGCCCTTTGGCCCACCGAGTCCGCGCCGACCAGCGATCCCCGCACATTAACACTATCCTACACATACTGGGGACAAATTACACATACACCAAGCTAATTAACCTGCACACTTGTACGTCTTTGGAGTGTTGGAGGAAACAGAAGATCTCAGAGAAAACCAACGCGGTCACGGGGAGAAGGTAAAACTCGGTAAAGACAGCACCTGTAGTCGAGATCAAACCTGTGTCTCCGGTGCTGCAAGCGCTGTAAGGCAGCAACTCTACCGCTGCGCCACTGTGCCGCCCCTTCTGGTCGCCGCATTACAGGAAGGATATGGAGGCTTTGGAAAGGGTGCAGAGCAGGTTTACCAGAATGGTGTCTGAATTAGGGGATAGTAGCGACAGGGAGAGGTGGATAGACTTGGATTGTATTCTCTGGAATATTGAGATTGCGGGGAGACCTGATGGAAGTTTCTAACGTTATGTGGGATAGATTGGGTAGACCTTTTTCCCAGGATGGAAACAAAAATACTAGAGGGCACAGCTTTTTAGGTGAGAGAGGCAAAATTGATGGGAGATGTGTGTGGACAAGTTTTTTACACCGATGGCAGTGAGTGCCTGACACGCACTGCCAGGGTTGGTGGTTGAGGCAGATGTGACAGTGGCAGCTGTGGCTTTTGGATAGATGTATGAATAGCCAAGGAATGGAGGAATATGGCAGATAGATCAGAGATGGTCTTGGAACCATGTTCGGCACAGAAATTGTGGGCCGAAGGGCCTGTCCTTGTGCTGTACTGCTCTATGCTCTATGCTGCCTGACCTGTTGAGCTAATGTAGCACTTAGTGGTTTGCTGATATCAATAACAGGTTAATTTCTCACTGTTGTCAAGGCCATTTATGGATCACACATCCCAGGTCCATTCGTTTGATAACCAGGAAGGGAGATGTGCTTATTAAGTAGAGAGAGGCAGTCAGGACATGCCGGAAGGAACATTGGAATAACTCCTTAACCACGGCTCTGTCCTTGAAGTCCATCACCCTTGACTCTATCTCACTGTGAACTGTTGCTCCCACCACTACTACCATGGGGAGTCTGAAGGCCACATGTCAACTGAGAAACAACTAGGCTTGGTGAACAGATGATCTCCCAGCTGAAGTTCTAAACCTCAATGGAGAGAAATGTCAGTTAAACTCATCCTCATCTCTGAAAATGGGACACACTGGGAAAAGGGGTCAGATGGTTGTGGAGGCCAAGTCATTGGGTATTTTTAAGGCGCAGATTGATAGATTATTGATTAGTAGGGGTTATGTCAGGGGTTATGGGGAGAAGGTAGGAGAATGGGGTTGAGAGGGAAAGACAGATCAGCTATGATTGAATGGTGGAGTAGACTTGATGGCCCGAAGGGCCTAATGCTGCTCCTAGAACCTATGAACATGAACGTATCATAGATGCCACCGTCATAGCTGTCTTCACCAAAACTTGTCAACAGCAGGAGGCTCTTCATGCTTTAGACTGGTGGGATGGGATTAGAAGGCTCTCGGCCAAATGCAGGCAAATTGGACTAGCCCAGTGTGATCAAGGTGGGCCAAAGATCCTGTTTCTGGGTTTGTACAGCGCTATGGCTCTGAGCTCTGTAACTCTATGATGACGTACCAACTGCGATCTTAATCCATGGGTGAAAAACTGGGTCAATCTCAGTACAAAATGGTGGTCAGCAAGGCAGTGGCATTGTCTCAACATTTCTCTCAATCTGAAGAAGGGTCTCGACCTGAAATGTCACCCATTCCTTCTATCCAGAGATACTGTCTGTCCCGCTGAGTTACTCCAGCATTTTGTGTCTATCTTCTCTCAATCCGCCCGACTTCACTTTATCTCCAAAAAAAAAATAAGACTGGAGCTAACCTTCAGAGCGAACGGGAAAGAGCTCAAACTGCAGAGCAACGATCGCCCAACTTTAGTCACTGAGCTGCAGAGTGCAGATATGCTGCAAGGCACTGATGATTTATTCACTGAAGCATGCGAGATAACACAAATCTGCAAAACAAAGGCCATTGCCAGCTTGTCCTCGCTGCAGAACACTGCTCCCTGACAGTAAAGGGCCACAATGAGACACCGCAGAACAATGAGCCCCTTCCATATCTTGGGAGCCACATCTCTGCAAAGGCAGCCATCAATGCTGAAATTCACCAGCGTATTCAGCGCGCTAGCACAGTCAACTCTGGCCAACTCCATCTGCCCAGAACGTCAGAGTCTCCAGTCAAAATCAGTTTCAGGAATATTGCCCCTGATTTAATGAGATTATATCTGGCATAAAGTTCAATGCATCTCCTCAATAGAGGCACAAACCAGCAAACTTTGGGGATTTGCCTTGGGCTCAGCCATTTGAAGTCTTGACCAACCTGCCGCCCCGCTCTCTACACCATACGGTAGAACTCTTCACATGGGCCTCCGAAGCAGGGAAGGATATTTCAAGGAAGAGAGAAATGTTTGCCTTTCTCTGGCATTTTCCACAATCTCAGGACATGCTAAAGCAGTTCACAGCCAATGACGGGATTTTTGAAGGTTGGTTGCTTCCGTAAGGTAGGATATATATAAAAGCCAATCTGGTGACAGCAAGCCACCAAAGGGGATTGACCAGATCTCCGCTGATAGTGATCTTGGGCGTAGGGTTGGTGGGGAATCTAAAGGGCCTGTCCCACTTTCCCGAGTTATTCACAAATTCTCCCAAGTTTTCCCCTTGATTCAAACTCGCAGAATGTTCGTAATGGGTCCATAGGAAGCCGTAGGAGTCCGTGGATATATCGTAGCGGTTCATTATGCCAACCGTAGGTACTCGGGGCTATTATTTTACTCGTGGACATTTTTCATCAGGCTGGAAAAAACGTCCCGACTTACCTGATGCCCCGAGTACCTACGGCTGGCATAACGAGCCGCTACGATATATCTACGGCTCGCTACGAACATTCTGCGAGTTTGAATCAAGGGGAAAACTCGGGAGAATTCGTGATTAACTTGGGAAAGTGGGACAGGCCCTTAAGGACATCACCACTGAACACTTGAGCACATTGTGGGTCCATTACTAACTTGGTTTCAATATTCCACGTGCAAGACCCCAGACATTGCAGAGCCCCTTCACCATTCCCCTTCCAGCACTGCACCGATCTCCAAGCAGAATGTTCTGCTCACTCTTTGAACTGGAACCTAAAACCATCACCTTACGTTGAATCTTCAGTTGAGTAGCTGGAAGCACCATTTCAGAGTGTGAGATGCCACATGGACAAAACTGGATAAGGAAAGCCGGGCTCCTCCACAGATTATTTTATATGATCCAGTGGTTTCAAGGTTCCCATTCCTGATACCAACATTTATTGAAGATTTGTTTGATTAACTGAATTCAGATTTCTCATCTTCACAAGTTCACAAGTTATAGGAGTAGAATTAGGCCATTCGGCCCATCGAGTCTACTCCGCCATTCAATCTTGGCTGATCTCTGCCTGCTGATCCCATTTTCCTGCCATCTCCCCATAACCCTTGACACCCGTTCTAATCAAGAACATCTATCTCTGCCTTAAAAATATCCACTGACTTGGCCTCCACAGCCCTCTGTGGCATCTTACATAAACTCATGTCTCTAGATGATATCCAGGCTCTAGATTACCAGTATACTTACAGACCTCCACTAAACCAACACCTCATGACATATCAGTGTATCTTAACAGCAGGAGTTCCAATCACTGCCCAATGAAGGAGCTGATCGAGGTATCCCTTGTTCAGGGAAGTGAGTTAAGGTCTCTGGTGAAACCAGATTCTGGAAGCTGAGATAAGGTCTTCTCTGGAATGGCCTTACTCTGAGAGCTCTCTATCGCATCCCTAGTTCAATGGGGATATTAGAAGATGGTGTGTACTTTCTCCAGGCCAGACTGGGCTTTGGCAACCAGACTAAGGCCTGCCTGGTTCCTGGATGACAATGGATTGGGCCCAGCCCATTTCTGTGGCCACTGGTTATTCTTGATGTAGGTCTGCCCAACATGGCAAGGGTGGACTCGAGGTAGATGAGCGTGCAACTGGCTAGACCCATGGTGGACAAGACGGTGGACTTCCTCTGCTGTAGGTCGTTGGTGAACCACTTTGCTAAAGCCTGGCCTGAGGAGGTCTGGTGGCTTCTTGTAGTCAGTGGTTTATCTGTTGATCTGTTGCTTGGCGTTATTGTTAGATGGACCTTCCTTTCTGCTGTTCTCCAATGAAGCATATCGTAGATGTTGAGGCTCCTCTGGGATGCACATGCTCTTTCTGTGAAGTGGACTCTCACCGCGATGGCAATTGCAGATCTATGATGTGGCTCTGGATGATCTGACGAGATGTTTGATAGGCTGTGACCCGGGGGAAGTGTTCCAGTTTGATGCTCCCTACAGTGTCCGGAAACCTTGTTTTTTAAAATCCTGCTTATTCCATGTTACTCGATAAATATTTACACTCCAGCCTTTGATCTCTGCGAGATTCATTAACATTCATTTCATCACAGGCAAGGCAGGCAGAAAGTGAAAGCCTTTCACTCACTCAGCCCCACGACTCTGACCCAGCTGGTTCTTGGCTGCAACTCAATGCAGTTTCGCAGTGGCCACTGCGTTTGTAGCTCCTCATCCAAGGGGCAGGAGGGCTCGGAACAAAGCTTGAAGCGAGCTCTCCTCAGTCGAGACAGCAGTGCACAACCTCTACGATCCTGGATAGACACAAAAAGCTGGAGCAACTCAGCGGGTCAGACAGCATCTCTGGAGACAAGGAATAGGTGACGTTTCAGGTGGAAACCCATGATCCTGGGTTGTGAAAGAGGCCAGGTCTAGGTCAGGCTTGGCGTCCATCTTATGGTTTCCGATATCAGTTGGGTGAATCTGTTATTAGTCAGTATCCTGTGAAATATAGTAGTAAGCAATTGCAGGGTGCGTGTGTGTGTGTGAGAGTTTGTATATGCGTGTCTGTCTGTGTCTGTGTGTCTATGTGTGTGTTTGTGTATGTGTAACTCAGCAGGACAGGCAGCATCTCTGGAGAGAAGGAATGGGTGACGTTTCGGGTCGAGACCCTTCTTCAGACTGATCTGTATATGTGTGTATATGTGTCTGTATATGTGTGTGTGTGTGTGTGTGTGTGTGTTTGTGTCTGTCTGTGTGTGTATGATGGTCTTTGCATGCACGTGTATGTACATGGGTGAATTTGCACGCATGTGAGTGTGCAATTGTATTTCTCACATACTTGTGCAATTGCATGTTCAAATGCATGTGTACACTTGTGTACATGTATGCTTGTATGGATTGCATATATGTACGCTCATGTGCATTTGTGTATGCCAACACATGATGTGTGGGTCTATGTATGTACAAATGTATGTGTAAGTTCATGCATGTGGGCAAATATGAGTACGTGAGTCCGTGTCTGTACACATACATGTAGTTCCAGTCTGAAGAAGGGTTCCGACCTGAAACATCACCTATTCCTTTTCTCCAGAGATGTTGCCTGACCCATTGAGTTGCTCTATCGTTTGGTGTCTATCTTCGGTGTAAACCAGCATCTGCAGTTCCTTCCTATGCACGTAGCTGCATGCTTATATGCACAGGACAACACAAAAGTGTGAGTGAGTGAATGTGCTGGATGGGAAGCTGCTGTTGATAGATGAACAGTGTGTGTTCATAGCGACACACCATGACTATCTGAGGCATGGGTATGCTAATGCTACAGCAAATGTGCTGACAAGAGAGATGCAACGTCACGCAAGTGACCACTAACTCAAAGCCTCCGATTAGCTTAAAAGATGGAACCCTTCAAACAGCAAAATCCTCATTTTAAAACACAGGCGATGTCCCAGTTTCAGTGCAATGCAGTGACCTTCCTTCAGAGAGGATATATCCCTTGCACGTAGCGGCCATTTTCAGCAAGTCAATGCACCTGACATTAACTCTTTAACCATATTGAAAATCCTATGACCACACATTAAATAAGAAACAAGTCTATTAATTAAAGAAAGTCTCCAATTCGGTTGTTTGATCAACCACAATGTCACTCAGGAAATCAATTCTCAGAACCCAAACTAAAATCAGGTACTAAATTTAGTGTTCATGAATTATAAATTACAGCGGTGCAGCGGAAATGCAGCAAGAGACAAGGACACAGAATCGCAGCTTCACTAAAGAGTGTTCATCGCACCAGATGTGGAGCAGCTGTTTGGCCAGGTGTTGAATGGCTGCCTGACAAGGTATGATGAGGATATTCAACCAGGCATGACTTGGTTTACCGTGTAGGAAGGAACTGCAGATGCTGGTTTACCGCGAAGATAGGCACAAAATGCTGGAGTAACTCAGCGGGACAGGCAGCGTCTCTGGAGAGAAGGAAGGGGTGATGCCTCAGGTCGAGACCTGGGTTACTTTGACAAGGAGTGTCGCAGATGCTTGTCCAGATGTGGAAGTCGAGCATGAAGAGGTGTGGCCACAGCTGGTGACCAGGTCTGTCATTGGCACATGAGCAGGTGTGACACGGTGTGACCGGATGTGGCTCTGGTGTGTTAGGGGGGTCAACAGAGGCAGTGTGACCCAGATGCTGCAGGAATTTATGGTCAGATGTGTTGCGATTGTTTGGCCTGGTGCGCCACATGTCCAGCTAGATGTGACAGTGGGGCTCGACCAGACACGCCACAGAATGTCGAGCCACAGAACATGGTACAGGTGTACACTTGGTTGATTTTATGCCCACAGGAGTGTTAACAGATATTTAACCAAATGTGAAGCAGGCCATTTGCCCAGATGTGTCGCAATAACTTGTCCACGACACAACTGATCAATCATCTGCATCACATCTGACCACGGTTCATGATGGCCCTCCTCCATATCTGTCCCTTGGTGGGACAGGCACAAACGGCATACTTGGTAAAGCAGCTGTGCCCAATAAGATACATACAAGACCTCAAACACCTGGGACATCTTTTCTCAACACCTGGTACCACGGTGGCATGGTGGTGCAGTGGTACAGTTGCTGCCTTACAGCGCCAGAGACCCAGGTTCAGTCCAGACTACGGGTGCTGTCTGTACTGAGTTTGTATCTTCTCCCCATGACTACGTGTGTTTTCCCCAGGTGCTCCGGTTTCCTAAGATGTGCAGGTTTGTAGATTAATTGGCTTCAGTAAGAATTGTAAATTGTCCCTAATTTGTGTAGGATAGTGCTGCAGGGCGGCATGGACTTGGTGGGCCAAAGGGCCTGTTTTCACGCTGTATTTCTAACCTAAAAATTAAACCTGACCTAATACCTAGGACAAATATGGTCGAACACCTGGATTGGCATTTGACCAATTTTGTTGTAAATCTGGTCCAGTTACTATGACACATCTGGATAAATGGCCTGCTTCAAGTGCCAATGACTGACCTCGTCACCAGCTGTGGCCAAACCTCTTCATGCTCTAGTTTCACATCTGGACAAACATCTGTGACACTCCTTGTCAAAGTAACTCAAACCAAGTCATGCCTGGTTGAAGTTCAGACATTCCTCGGGCAGTGGTGGTTGTAGGATGGTCTCATCGATCCATCCATTCTATTTTGTATTTCTACATCTCTCGCTAAAGTTCAGAGGATGACTCTCTGCGAACCCATGGTGGTCCACCAAAATTTGAAAGGATGAATGACACTATCTCAGAATAAGACCTATTGAGGGACAACAGTCTGCATACTCATCTGGGTCACACCCAATGATTTTACGTTTGATATATTCCTCTGGAGTCAGTGCCCAATTTTAGTTTTAGTTTAGTTTATTGTCACGTGTGCTGAGGTACAGTGAAAAGCTTTGTCCATGGTACTTCCATCAGTGGTGCGCATGTCCTCAGTGAACTGGGGCGGGTCTTCACCTTTGTAAACGTAGGTAAGCAAGTGGGGATCTGGAGCTCCTGGACTCTAATGGATTGGGATCTACAGATGGTCCTTTGATGAGGTGAACCAGAGTCGTGAAGAAATACAGCTTAGAAACATGTGGTCTTCCCACGGAGGTCAACCAGGCTATATTAACCCCCTTTTTATCTTCTCCCCACAGTCTCAACGGCTTCCACCATAATCTACTACTCACCTATATTCACAGGCCGTTTACAGTGGCCAATTAACCCACCAACCCGCATGCCTTTGGGATGTGGGATGCAATGCGCAAGGGGAGACCATGCAAACTCCACGCAGACAACACCCATGGTCAGGATTGAACCTGGGTTTCTGACGCTGTGAGTCAATGGCTCTACCAGCTGCACCACACTACCAGCTGTGCCACTACCAGCTGTGCCACTACCAGCTGTGCCACTCTACCAGCTGTGCCACTCTACCAGCTGTGCCACTCTACCAGCTGTGCCACTGTGCCACCCATGGCACTCGACGAGTCTCTTTAATCGCATTGCACTGCATCACAACGACCTCTGTTTTTCACACCAGCGGGAGCGGAGGACAAATGTGAAACCATTTGCAAAGCAGCAATGGATATGCCGTACATTTCAATTTGACACTTGCCTGCAACAAATTTTACACCACTTCTAAATTAAAACTGATCAACATAACAGCATCTCAACTCATTCCCACCAGAGATTGTGTCACTTGTCTTTACAGGGTCACCATTTAGAGCAAGAATTTGCTTTTGTGAATAACCAAGTGCCTTTTACACACTTTTCTTCATAATATCTCAAGGTTGATTAGTACGGGTGTCAGGGGTTATAGGTAGAAGGCAGGAGAACGGGCTTATGGGAGAGGGTTAGATCAGGCATGATTGAACGGCGGAGTAGACTTGATGGGCCGAATGGCCTAATTCTGCTCCTATCACTTATGAGCTTATGAACAAGGTGTTTTTGCCCATTACTGTGGGCTGATTCAGGTAACAGCTATAAAGACCCCATGTCTTATCGATCTATTTCAAACATGTGGAACGATGTGGAGCTCAGAGAGCAGTGGGCGGGAGATCGAGATCCGACCTTATCCCACGTTTACCCGTGTCCCACGCCCAGTCAGAGCGGGCACTCGGCAAACACCAAGGGACCAGCAAACGCTAAGGCGGAGCCCGGATTTCTCGACGAGCCCAGGTGTGTATAGTTGAAGGGTAGAAGACGTAACCTGAACGTTCAGTTCCCTTGTGTCGTTTATGGGAAGATGCAAACATAGTATAGAAACCAGAAAACAAGTATACATTACACCTGCAGCTAATCAGATGGCTATTATGACTTAACCCTTGCCAGGTTTAGTTTGGAGATACAGCGCAAAGCTTTTCACTGCACCTTGGTACACATGATAACAATGAACATAAACCATTTTTACCTTGCACAAGGATTGAGGGAGCGTGAAGAGTCACATTGCAGTGGAGGGGGAAAGAAGAGAGATGCCGAGATCAAATTGCAGCAAGGGGGAAGGGGAAGGATGACGTTGTCATCTCCCACTCAGTGTCAGTGTGATCACTGATCCTGTACACATCGGGTGTCTGTATCTCACTGAATAAACTCTCTCACACCCATCAGCCATCTCTCCCTCTCACTCACTCACTCACACACACACATAAAGCTTTAATAATCGAGGTGCTGGCCATGAGCTTTGTGCAGTAAAGCTTTAGCCCAGGAGGTATCATAATTTAGGGCCTACATTGAGTAGCCACATAATATACCAAGCTGCCTGCAGCACGTTGCCTGCTTACATATTATTTACAGGGATGCATAGCGCTTGAGTAATTCACACAAGCAGCCTATCACTTCCACTCCAGTGCAGTATATTTTTGTCTTACTGCAGCAGAGGAAGCCGCAGAGATCTTGGGATTTCGATTCTATTTGCACGCTGCCTTGTGTGACGATGCTGTGTCAGGGCTGGAGTGGGAGCTGCCTCTGTAGCACAAAAGATCTGACAGTAGAAATGCAGAGAGATTGCGGGCGGGATTGTGAGCCTCGGCGTCCAATTGCCATCTCCTCCCAATCTTGTGCCAAGGATTCAGGAAAAAACACTCATGGAGATATTACTAAGGAATACCCTCCACCTTATTGTCAGCTGCTTACTACACTTTCTGATTGATTTTAAAGGAAAACGGATTAAGCAGCACCTTTTAGAGTCATACAGAGTAGTACAGCATGAAATCAGGTCCTTCGGCCCAACTTGCCCACACCGGCCAACACGCCCCAGCAACACTAGTCCCACCTGCCTGCATTTGGCCCATATCCCTCTAAACCTGTCCCCTCCATTTACCCTTTTATTTTGTAAATTAAAAAATAATAAGCAAAAAATAATTTTATTCACCATCACCGTTAAGACCCCTTGCAAAATTTGCAGAAAGGAACTTGGAGAAGAACTGAGGGAAAGTTTACTGAAAAGTGCGTTGCCTTCTGCTACAAAGCAGGTTGGTTAAGTTTCACGTTGCAAAATAATAGTGATGGTTTCCAGTCATTTAATTTTGAGGCCCAAAAGGATTCCTGATCTCAGGATACAAGCCAGGGCGCCCCAAGAAGCTGACCTTACATTTAGTCTGATCATGTTTAATATTCATTCACTTTGGGTTTGGTAAAGCCTAAATATGTGTGTTCTAAACAAACGTATCATTCTCCAGTCGGGAGGTAACGCCCCCTCCTTTATCCAGTATTCACCAGCCTCGGGGGTTTGGCAGGAGGAAGCTCAGTTAAGTATTTGTTTTTCTTCGGCAGTCCTTCAGGATCGTCGGTGGAGCTGCTACCTCACAGCTGCGGCGACCCAGGTTCGATCCTCACCACTGTAGCTTTCTTTATGTTAACCAAAAATCATTTATTCAATACTTTCCAATAATATTGTACAGTACAAAATAAATCCAAAAAACCCCCCACCACTATAATACAAGTCAAACAAATATTCTTCGATACTAAATAAACGATTATACAACTATATCACCATCCTTATTAAGGATGTATTTCACCCCCCGCAGTCTTGGAAATCCCCCAGGGCGCCCTTGGTCAGCGCGTAGACCCTTTCTAAAACCACCTGGGCGCGAACGTAACCCCGGAAAAGGGGCAGGCAGCAGGCTCGGGCAGAGCCCTCTTCCGCCTGGTGCCGTGACTGGTTGAACCCCTGCAACTTTCTGTGTGGAGTTTGCATGGGACCAGTCGTGTGGGTTTTCTCCAGTGGTTAGTTTACAGTTTAGTTTAGTTTAGTTTATTGTCAGGTGTACCAAGGTACATTGAAAAGCTTTTGTTGCGTGCCAACCTGGCAGCGCAGACAATCCATGATTACGATCGAACCGTCCACTTTGCACAGATACATGATGAAGGTACATGATTCATTGGCCCCTCTACATTGTCTTCAGTGCATAGGTAAGTGGTTAAATCTGAGGGGGGGAGGGAATTTATGACAATATGGGGAGAATAAAACAGGATTAGCTTTGTATAGAAAGTAAGAACTGCAGATGCTGTTATGCAAAAAAAGTGCTGGAATACCTTAGCAGGTCAGGCAGCATCTCTGGAGAACATTGATAGGTGATGTTTCTGAAGAAGGGTCCTGAACCAAAACCAGAGATATTGTCTGACCTGCTGAGTTCTTCCAGCACTTTGTGTCAGGATTAGCAAAGTACAGGGCAGCATTAGTGGTGCAGTGACTTGCTGCCTGACAGCGCCAGAGACCCAAGTTCGATCCTGACTATGGTTGCTGTCTATATGCTGTCTATATGCTAATACGTATCTGTCAGGATTCTCCTCAATCTCCTGCAGAGAAAACAATCCAAGTCAGTCCAACCTTCCTGGCAGCTAATCCCCCGTAATCCAGGCATCATTGTGGTAAGCCACCTTTGCAATCTCTCTCCAGCTCTACATCTTTCCTGTAATGTGGGCAACAAGAACTGTACACAATACTCCAAATGAGGCCTAACCAAACTCCTACAAAGCTGCGTCATGATTCTTCACTCTTATACTCAATGCCCCGACCAACAAAAGCAAGCATACCATATGCCTTCTTTACCACTCTAATTGTGTTGCCATTTATGGCCCCGACCACGGGTGAACAAGGAGGAGGACTGGCTGAACTTTGTTGCCTTCCCCCACAGTGAAGAATGCTGTGGTGGATGTTTGTGTTCAATGTTATTGTGTACTGTGTGTTCTTTGTAAGTGTATCGCTGCTGGCAAATCCATTTCACTGCACCTTAGGGTGCATGTGACGAATAGAATTGACTTTGACTTTGACTTTTGACTTTGATTTTCAGGGAGTTATGGACTTGAACCCCCAAATCCCTCCGCACATCAATGCTGTTAAGGATCTTGCCATTAATTGTACATTTTCTCCTTGCATTCAACCTCCTCACACTTGCTCGCATTGTACCCTATCTGCCACTTACCACCTATTTGTGTAGCTGATCTATATTCCACTGTATACTTTGACAGTCTTCCTCACAGCCCACGACCCCAGCAATCTTGGCATCAGCTGCAAATGCGCGGACCAACCCGTTGACGTTTAATCCAAGTCATTGATATATACAGTATATATATAGATATATATATATATATATAATGACTTGGACATAAACACACACACACACACACACACACACACACACACACACACACACACACACACACACACACACACACACACACACACACACACACACACACACACACACACACACACACACACACACACACACACACACACATCAATGACAGATGTAAAAGCATGTGAAAATGTATATGCCCTTTCCTCTGAGGTTCCTGACTAGAGGAGTTGCCTCTCTTTTTAACAAGTCAAACATTGAACTCAGCTGAATCACTTCTGAACCTTCTGAGCCTGAGAGAACAGAATTCAATTCTAGGCAGTTATTCCTTGTGATTTAACCCTCTCAATCCTATATCATTCTGAAATATCCTCAAAGGCATCTTTTGCACAATCCTATTAATCTCTTTGCATGTTCTGCTCCCATCATGTCATCTAACTTTATATCACCAGAATACTTGCAACTTTGACTCTCTGTCCCTATATCCAGATAAGTAATTTCATGGTGAAAAGCTGAGTGGCCAGCTTCAGGGAAGCTATGATTCAGTTTAAGTGTGTGCCTATTATCCTTACTCTCAGCTGCTGGTCCCCCAACCAACACTAAAAGGTGACACATGTCGACATATTTTTTGATCAATAGGAAAATACAACATGGAAACAAGCCCTTCAGCCCAACACGTCCACACTGACCATCGATCACCCGTTCCCACTAGTTGTAGTTTAACCCACACTGCCCAGATAGATGGATTCCAGGCCACCCGGACTCTATTCCCCTGGGTCCTCACACCCCGTGCCACACTTCAACCACAGCAGCAGATGAGCTCAGGTATAGTTCAGCTCCTCGATAACATCAGAGGAAGAACGGCAAGGAGCTCTGGAGCCCAAGGAATGGAGGAGACTGGAGAACAAGAGGAAGATAAGCAAAATGGCCACCAGGAGACAAGTTCACAAGTTATAGGAGTAGAATTAGGCCATTTGGCCCACCGAGTCTACTCCGCCATTCAGTCATGGCTGATCTCTGCCACCGAATCCCATTTTCCTGCCTTAACCCTTGACACCCGTTCTAATCAAGAGACATTCTGTTTAGTTTAGTTTAGAGATAACAGCATGAAAATATGCCCGTTGGCCCACCAAGTCCACGCCGATCACCCATTCACACTCGTTCTATGTTATCATACTTGACCATCCACACCCTACTCATTTACAGAGGCCAATTAACCTAAAAACCTGCACAGTTTGGGGTTCTGAGGGGGGAAACCAGAGCACCTGGAGGAAGCCCACATGGTCACATGACGAACGTGCAAACTCCACACAGACAGCAGCCAAGGTCTGTATCAGACCCAGGTCTCTGACGCCGTGAGGCAGCAGCTTTACCAGCAGTGCCACCGCAGCACACTTCCTCATGGTTACTGCATTTAACCTTGACAAATATCTCTGGAATATCAACTACAAATATCTCTGGAATATCAACTACAAATATTTCTGGAATATCAACTACAAATATCTCTGGAATAACATCTACAAATATCCTCTCGACCACTAATTTATTGACTTCCTCATCGAAGAATTCAGCTAGAATTCAACAATATCATAATTGGATGATAATTTAGCCATTCGAAATCTCTGCTGGCTCTTTCTCTCTCTATCATTCTGTCTCTATCTCCATGTTCAGTTTACATTTATCCAAATGATAAATATTCTTTCCTCGTAACGGGTCCAACGTCTAGTGACAGATGACTCGGCATATCATTTTTTGATTTACAGCCACTCTCCCACCTCGGAATAATGGGGTGATGTTGGCAAGTTTTCAATCGGAGAGGTCACTACCTAATTTGGGGCAGTTCTGGAAATCCATATCCAAAGTCTATTTGTTGTGCTAATCTGGGAAGCCAAGCACCAGCTCACGGAAATAAAAACCAAAATTCCACAGATGCTGGAAATGTGAAACAAAATCAGAAGCAGTTTCAACAACATTTCATAATTTCTGTTTTTACGTCAGTTCCTGGAAATTAGTTTTTCTTCAGCCAGATATTTTTCTTTATTGGCTTTTTGTAACAATAAGTCTAGCAGTTTCTTCCCTTTGATTTATTGTTAATATCCTCATTGTTTATTTGTTTCTTTCACAATGCGCACCAGTGTAAAATCCTGTTTTAACAAAATCCGTTCCCTTACGCAGAAACTAAAAACTATGACACATCTCTGAATTGAAATCCAAATTGATATTAGAATGAAAGGAAGCCAGGCTGGGGCTGGCAATGACAGAAGACACCTCTTGCAGGTAATGGAAAGGCAGGCTGAGATATTATTAACGTTGATGGGAAAGGTTGCAGAGATTGGCACTTATGTGGGACAAAGTACGGATTGAGAGCGAATAGTCAGAGAATGAAGGGGCAGAAAAGACAGGCACAAATACACAAAGGAAACTTGACTTTGCTCTTTGCTCCGGTAGATTGATTGTCCCAGTTAGAAAATAACAATGTATCATCCAGCAACCCTTTCCGAGCATAGAATCATACAGCACAAAGGGAAGTGATTTGATCCATTGTGCTTGATTCACAAGTTATACGAGCAGAATTAGGCCATTCGGCCCATCGTATCCACTCTGCCATTCAATCCTGGTTGATCTATCTTTTCCTCTCAACCCTTTTCTCCTGCCTTCTTCCCATAACCTCTGACACCGTACCAATCAATAATCTGTCAAACTCTGCCTTAAAAATATCTATTGACTTGGTCTCCACAGATGAATTCCACAGATTCACCGCCCACTGACTGAAGAAATTCCTCCTCATCTCCTTTTTAAAGGTGCGTCCTTTTATTCTGAGGCTACGGCCTCTGGTCCTAGATGCTCCCACTAATGGAAACATCATCTCCACATTCACTCTATCCAGGCCTTTCACTATTCGGGAAGTTTCAATGAGGTTCCCCCTCATCCTTCTTAACTCCTGTGAGTACAGGCCCAGTGCTGTCAAACACTCATCATATGTTAACCCTAAGACTATGGGGAACTGGAACAGAAGAGGAGATGAGGGGATGAGTAGATCAGTCGCAATCAGATTGAACAGCAAGGTAGACTTGAGTGGTCAGGTGGCCTATTCCTGCTCCTATTTTCTTGTGTTCTTGTTTCCTTGTTTTCCCTCTGGTCCCTCTGTCATAGAAACATAGAAAATAGGTGCAGGAGTAGGCCATTCGGCCCTTCAAGCCTGCACCACCATTCAATATGATCATGGCTGATCATCCAACTCAGTATCCCGTACCTGCCTTCTCTCCATACCCCCTGATCCCTTTAGCCACAAGGGCCACATCTAACTCCCTCTTAAATATAGCCAATGAACTGGCCTCAACAACCTTCTGTGGCAGAGTTCCAGAGATTCACCACTCTCTGTGTGAAAAATGTTTTTCTCATCTCGGTCCTAAAGGATTTCCCCTCTATCCTTAAGCTGTGACCCCTTGTCCTGGACTTCCCCAACATCGGGAACAATCTTCCTGCATCTAACCTGTCCAACCCCTTGAGAATTTTGTAAGTTTCTATAAGATCCCCCCTCAATCTCCTAAATTCTAGCGAGTACAAGCCGAGTCTATCCAGTCTTTCTTCATATGAAAGTCCTGACATCCCAGGAATCAGTCTGGTGAACCTTCTCTGCACTCCCTCTATGGCAATAATGTCCTTCCTCAGATTCCCAACATGTCAATATACGTCTCTTCCCAATCCTCTTGCCACTGGGAATGGTTCGCCCTTATTCTCTCTCTCTCAAAATCCTTCATGATTTTGAACAACTCTATTTAATCTCCTCTTAACCACCTCTGCTCACAGCTCCTCCAATATCTGTACATGTGTTTCTCCAGATGAATCTCCTGTGCACCATCCTCTGCCTATGAAGTCTAATTCAAGCATTGATCTGAGAATTAGACACAGTACCCCAGCTAAGACCTGCATGACACTTGATAATACTTTATCGTAACTGCTTATGCTAAGACATCCTGAAATGGTGGTCAGATTCCAATGGCAGGCCCGGAATGTGAAGACCGCTTCTCTTCTCCATAGATGCTGCCTGACCTCCTGAGCATTTTCTATTTCTATTTCAGATTTCCAATATTTTACTTTCGGAGCAGTGCATATCTTAAAGGACTGGCAGCCAGTTGCGGACCAGTGATCCAGAGATGTGAGTTTTAATTACACCGTGTAATTACATTAATTTGAAATCACTGAACGCTTGTTTTGGTAGCTAGAAACTTAAAACTACCAGATCGCTGTTAAAAATCCATCTGCTTCACTATCGTCCTCCTGGAAAGGAAATCTGCCATCCCTACCTGCACGTGGCGCAAGACCCATCAATGTGGTTGCCTCTTATCTGAATCCCCACCACCATGGCAAATGTGAATGGACAGCAAATGCTGACCTTTCAGTGAAATCTGGACTCCATGAAGAAACACAGTTTAAAAAGGGCAGAGAAGCCATATGCTTTTTTTTTTTTAAACACCTCACAATATATCCTGACGAAACCAAGCAGGTTTATGTTCATGCACCCCTGATCTCATAGTCATAGAGTCCTACAGCGTAGGAACAGGCCCTTCGGCCCAACTTGCCCACACTGGCCAACATGTCTCATCTATACTAGTCCCACCTGCCTGTATTTGGCCCATATCCTTCTAAATCTGTCCTATCCATGTACCAGTCTAAATGTTTCTTAAACATTGCAATAGCTCCTGCCTCAACTACCTCCTCTGGCAGCTTGTCCCATACACCCACCACCCTTTCTATGAAAAAAAATCACCCCTCAGGTTCCTATTAAATATTTCCCCCCTCCTCACCTTATCTCTCTTATATCTGAACCGAACTCCACCATTGAGTTTAAATCGAGTCCCTTTGTTCTTCATACTGAATGTATATCACTGCACGTTAAATTCCATCTGCCATATCACCAGTCTTTCTGTTTCATCAGTATGTCTTCTGCATTCCTGAATTATGCTGCAAATATGCCCAATATTCAATGCATTTCAAAAATGTCATGTCATGTTCAACCTTTGAAATTACTTCTTATAAGGCCAAACCCTGCTTATTAATGTGTGTCAAAATATAAGGTCCTAATACCAATGATTGCATGCTTCCTGCAGTTTGAGAGGTAACCACCTACGACTCGCCTGATCTCTCTGTTCCTTTGCTAATGTTACAGTATATCTTTGCTGGTGTCTCTACGTCTCTAATCCAGTGTGGTTGAATTCTGCTAAAGTCTCATGTGTACATCCTCAGAATATATTTAGAAATTCTCATACACAACCGCGCTGGTCTCCCTGGCACTCTCTCTTTCGCCTCATAGAACTCCATCGAATTTGCCAAACATGATATATTCTTGATAGTACATTAATAATGCAATTAAAAAAGAGATCCCGGAATTGGTATGGTGGTAAAACACTGCAAATCTGAAATAAAATAGCAAAATGCTGGAGACTGCAGCCATCAAGACAAGGGCGGCACGGTGGCACAGCAGTAGAGCTACTGCCTTACAGCGCCTTAGACCCAGGTTCGATCCTGACTACGGGTGCTCTCTGTAGGGTCTCCCCATGACCTGCGTGGGTTTTCTCCAAGATCTTCGGTTTCCTCCCACACTCCAAAGACATATGGGTTTGTAGGTTAATTGGCTTGGTGTAAATGTAAATTGTCCCTATTGTGTGTAGGATGGTGTTAGTGTGCGGGGATCGCTGGTTGGTGTGGACTCGGTTGGTCAAAGGGCCCTTTCCGCGTTGTATCTCTAAACTAAACTAAACTAAACTAAAAAAGGGCATGATTAAGGCTGAAGATTAATGACCTCTCGTTGAACTTCTAGCCGTCTCAGAAGGATGTCAATATACCTAGGTACATCGACAATAAAGCATCACGTGACATGTGACAATGAAAGAATGGATCGACAAGGCTTTTATTCACTATAATTTAGGATGAGAGGGGATCTTATGGAAACATATAAAATTCTTAAGGGATAGATGCAGGAAAAATGTTCCCCATGTTGGGGGAGTCTAGAACCAGTGGTTGCCAAAACAGTTTAAGAATAAGGGGTAGGCCATTTAGGACTGAGATGAGGAAAAGCTTTTTCACCCAGAGAGTTGTGAATCTGTGGGATTCTTTGCCACAGAAGGCAGTGGAGGCCAATTCATTGGATGTATTCAAGAGAGAGTTAGATATAGCTCTTAGGGCTAACAGAATAAGGGATATGGGGCGAAAGCAGGAACGGGGTACTGATTTTAGAAGATCAGCCATGATCATATTGAATGGCGGTGCTGGCTCAAAGTGACGAATGGCCTACTCCTGCTTCTATTTTCTGTGTGTCTATGTTTCTATCATTGAATTGAATCATTGGATTAAATAACACAATTGGAAATAATGAAAGGGCAAGGACTTGAAAGCTTAGGTAGACAAAAATGCTGGAGAAACTCCGCGGGTCAGGCAGCATCTATGGAGCGAAGGAAATAGGCAACGTTACGGGTCGAAACCCTTCTTCAGACTTGAAAGCTTAACTGTTTCTCCCTCCACAGATACTACCTGATCTGCTCAGTGTTTCTAATATTCTCTGTTCTAAGGAGAGGTGCGTGGCAAGTCTTTTACACAGGGGGGTGATGAGTGCTGCCAGGGGTGGTGATGGAGGCAGATACGATCGTGGTGTTTAAGAGACTTTTGGATAAGCACATGAATGTACAGGGAATGGTGGGATATGGATCATGTGTAAGCAGATAAAGGTCAGTCTTGGCAACATGTTGGCACAGACCTTGTGGGACAAAGAGCCTGTTCCAGTGCTGCACTGTTCTATGTTCCAACCTATGAATGATATTTATTTTGATTTATTTTGAGTTGGGGAGAATTTCATACGACAAATGTATTTTAAGTGAAACAATTTGCAAGGATGATGCCCAGAGGTTACACTAAGCAGGAAGGATTGAGCAAACTGGCTTGCTTTTGCATCGTGAAGGCTGTGGGGTGACCTAATAAAAATTAAAAACTCTGGGGGCTGTTGACAGAACAGGTCTCCGAGGGAATTTTTCCATTCTGCGGATGAGTAAAAAAATGAAAGGCTCCAGAAAATAAATCCTAAAGGGGATTGGATGTCACTCGATAAAGCACCGGAGGAACTCAGCGGGTCAGGCAGCATCTGTGGAGGGAAATGGCCAAACGCTGTTTTGGGTCAGGACCCTTCTTCAGAATGATGGATAGCATAGAATTAAATAGCATAGTGATCATGGAGCACTTCTAAACTGAGGGGACAGAGGGGATTAGGTGATGGATGAAGGATATTTTTATTCTGTATATATCTGTTTCGTGTGCCAAGCTAATATTCATTAGTATGGCAGGGCATTCCTGCTTTGTGGAATGTGGGAACTCCAGACTATTTCCCATCAGGTACAAGAGGTTTCGTCAGCAAGAGGTTTCGTCAGCAAGAGGTTTCGTCAGCAGTACAGTGGTCCAGCGGTAGAATTGCTGCCTTACAGCGCCAGAGACCTGGGTTCAATCCTGACTACGGGTGCTATGCGGAGTTTGTACGTTCTCCCCATGACCTGCGTGGGTTTTCGCAGAGATCTCCGGTTTCCTCCCACACTCCAAAGACGTGCAGGTTTGTAGGATAATTAGCTTGGTATAAATGTAAATTGTCCCTAGTGCGTGTAAGAGAGTGTTGGTGTACGGGGATCGCTGGTCGGTGCGGACTCGGTGGGCCGAAGGGCCATGTTTCCACGCTGTATCTCTAAAACTAAAACTAAATCACGATGGCCAAATGTGAGGAGCTGTTGCTGTCATTGTAGTCCTCCCTATCCGGCTGAGATCTCCATGGGTGGGATGTTTCAGGCGGTACAGTGTGACAGAGACCCAGGTTCGATCCTGACTGCGGGTGTTATTTGTACGGAGTTTGAACGTTCTGCCTGTGACTGTGTGGGTTTTCTCCAGGTGCTCTGGTTTCTTCCCACACTCCCACACTTGTAGCTTAATTGGCATTGGTAAAATTGTAAAATTGTCCCTAGTGTGTAGGAAAGCCTTTAGACTTTAGAGATACAGCACGGAAACAGGCCCTTCGGCCCACCGAATCTGCGCCGACCGGTGATCACACCATACACTAACATTATGCTACCCCGTAAGGACAATTTCACCAAAGCCAATTAACCTACAATCCTGTATGTCTTTGGAGTGTGGGAGGAAACCAGAGCACCTGGAGAAAACCCACGCGGTCACAAGGAGAACGCACAAAGTGCATACAGGCAGCACCCATGGTCAGGATTCAACCTGGCACTGTAAGGCAGCAACTCTACCGATGTGCCACCGTGCCATCCCAATAGTGTTAGTGTACGGGAGGGATGATTGCTGGTTGGCGCGGACACGGCGGGCCGAAGTGGCCTGTTTCCGTGCTGTATCTCTAAAGTCTAAAGGTGGTCACTTCTGGCTCAAGAAAGTGCGGGCGCGAGCGACTGGGCAAAGAAAGTGGAGCCCGCCTGAGAGAATCTTGCCTCCTCATCAATATGTAAAAGGGGAGAGAAAATGTTGTTTCTCTCTCCACAGATGCTGCCTGACATGTTGAGTGTTCCCAGCATTTTCTGTTTTCATTTCAGAATTCCAGTGGGAGAAGGTTCTAGGTGGAATCTTGAGTGAAGCACTAAGTTCTGGGTTAACTCCACGGGTCAGGCAGCATCTCTGGAGGACATGGATGGTCGATGGTTTGGGTCAAGACCATTCTTTAATCTGATGGGCATGGATAACCATAGAAGTGGATAGACGACGTTCGGTCTGAAGAAGCGTTTCGATCTGAAACAGTATCTACACATGTCCTCCAGAGATGCTGCCTGGCTCGCTGAGTTACTCCAGCACTCTGCGTCTTCCTGCCAGTTACTGCTGTGTGGGAGGGAGGAGAAAGGTGTGGACAGCGATATTATGACAGTTCAATGGGTGGGAGAGAAGACAGATGCTTCTGTGGTCACAGCAGTGATTCAAGGATAGTGTGTTACCTCCTTGGTGCCAGAGTCATGGACATAACTGAGAAGCTGCAGCACATTTTGAAGGTGGAAGGAGAATGGCAGAAAGCTGTTGTTACCAGTGACATCAGTGGATAACGGGATGAGCCGCTGAAGGCAGATGTTAAGGATTTTGCGCGGAGAATATGAAGCAGAAGCCCAAAGGTAGTAATCTCCAGATAGTCATCCAGGAATTAATCTTGGTGGGCACGCACCACTGAGCACAGAAATAGGAGCGTTGAGCAGACAAAACGTGTAGGAAGGAACTGCAGATGCTGGTTTAAATCGAAGGTAGACACAAAATGCTGGAGTAACTCAGCGGGACAGGCAGCATCTCTGGAGAGAAGGAATGGGTGACGTTTCGGGTCGAGACCCTTCTTCAGAGCTTAGAGCAGATGGGTGCATGGCTAGAGAAACAAGGCAGGAGGAAGGGTTTAAGTTGCTGAGTTATCGGGCCCGATTGGACCATGACAGCAAAATTAGGCCATTCGGCCCATTAAGTCTGTTCTGCCAGTCAATCTTATCTGATCTATTTTTCCCTCTTAAACCCCATTTTCCTGCCTTCTCCCCATAAACTTTGATGCCCTTACTAATCAAGAACCTGACAAACCCCGTTTTAAAATTACCCATTGACTTGGATTCCCTGCCTGTCTGTGGCAATGAATTCCACAGAATCACCACCCTCTGATTAAAGAAATTCCTTCTCATCTCCATTCCAAAGCTACTGTATGTCCTTTGATTCTGAGACTGAGCCCTCTCATCCTAGACTCCTCCACTACTGGATATACCTTCTCCTCATCCACTCTATCTAGGCCCTTCGATATTTGGCAGGTTTCAATGAGATCCTCCCCATCTTTCTAAACTCCATCGAGTAAAGGCCCAGAGCCTTCAAACGCTCCTCCTACGGTTACCCAATCATCTCCAGGACCTTCCTCGCGAACCTCCTCTGAATCTTTTCCAACATCAGCACATCCTTCCTCAGATATGGGGCCCAAAACTGCCCACAATATTCCAAATGCGGCCTGGCCAGTGCCTTATAAAGCCTCAGCATTACATCCTTGCTTTAATATTCTGGTCCTGTCGAAATGAACGCTAACATTGCATGTACCTCTACTGCCAATCTGCAAATTAATCTTTTGGGAATCCTGCACCAGCACTCCCATGTCCCTCCACGCCTAGACTCTAGGTGGATAAGGTTTGCCTGTCATGACCAGATGGGCTGCACCTGAACGTCTTTGTGGGCAGATTTCTGCCGATGCTGCGCACAGTTTCAATTATATTGGCAGGGGGAAGGGAAGCTGAGATTCAAAATGGAGAAAAGCAGAACGGAAAATGGAAGGCAGAAAATAAATGAGGGAATTTATAAAGATAGATCAAACAGAGGAAGGAACAGAGACAGAATGTAACCTGGACTTGCTTAATGGTATAAATTAAAATGCACAGAGTTTGTAAGTAGGGCAGATGAGTTCCGGGCACTGATAGGTACATGGACATTTATTGTAGCTCATATTTAAACAAGGATGGGCTGTGGGCATTGCTCCTGTTTGCAGGGTTTTCAGATGAGATAAAGCGGGTGATTCAAAAAGGATGGTAGGACTTTAGACGTTAGACATACAGCGCGGAAACAGGCCCTTTGGCCCAAAAATGCTGGAGAAACTCAGCGGGTGCAGCAGCATCTATGGCAACAGGCCCTTTGACCCACCGAGTCCACACTGACCAGCGATCACACTGGTACTAGCCTACACATTAGGGAGAATTGTACAATTTTACGGAAGCCGATTAACCGACAAGCTTGCGCGTCTTTGGAGTGTGGGAGGAAACCAGAGCTCCCGGGGAAAACCCACGTGGTCACGGGGAGAAGGTACAAACACCGTACAGACAATGCCCGTAGTCAGGATCCAACCCGGGTCTCTGGTGCTGTGAGGCAGCCTCAGTGTGTGCCTCACCAAGTTAGAGTCAAAGATGGTTAAAGAAGCAATCGCACCAGGAGAAGGGTGATGCATCAGAAGAATCATCGAATAATGCTATATGTTAGTCTAATGAATGAATAAATGGAAAGCAATAGTAGGGAGTCTGTAGTGGATCACCAAACACTCTGAAGGAGATGGGAGAGCAAAGTTGTCGGTCTGTTGTTGAGTCAATGAGTAAGGAATAGAGGAGAATTTCAGTTACCTTAGCATGGACTGAGATATAGTCAGATATAGTCAGAGTTACTTATACAGCGTGTAGAATTCCTAACTTGCCTCATGGAGAACTCTTTTAGAAACATAGAAACATGGAAAAATAGGTGCAGGAGTAGGCCATTCAGCCCTTCAAGCCAGCACTGCCATTCAATATGATCATGGCTGATCATCTAAAATCAGTAGGTACACAAAAATGCTGGAGAAACTCAGCGGGTGCAGCAGCATCTATGGAACGAAGAAAATAGGCAATGTTTCGAGCCGAAATCCCTTCTTCAGATCCGAAACATTGCCTATTTCCTTCGCTCCATAGATGCTGCTGCACCCGCTGAGTTTCTCCAGCATTTTTGTGTACCTTCGATTTTCCAGCATCTGCAGTTCCTTCTTTAACATCTAAAATCAGTACCCCGTTCATGCTTTCTCCCCATATCCCTTGATTCCTTAGGCCCTAAGAGTTAAAATATAACTCTCTCTTGAAAGCATTCAGTGAATCGGCCTCCACTGCCCTCTGTGGCAGATTCACAACTCTCTGGGTGAAAATGTTTTTCCTCAGTCTTAAATAGCCTATCCCTTATTCTTAAACTGTGACCACTAGTTCTGGACTCCCCCAATGTTTAGCCAGTTTATAGCAAGCCCAACAAAAGTCAGCAGGGAGGGGGGAGGGGGGTGGGAAGTGGAGGTGACATTTTCGATTTGGTTTTATGGACTGAAGCTAGGCAGATGGAAGTGCATTATGAGCCTGATGATAACTTAATTAGATTTTACATAGTTATGTTAGAAGATGAAGATTGAATAGTCTTGGGGTCAGGCCAATTTTACTAGACTGGGGTGAGATTTAACAAAAGTGAGTTGAATTAGCTAAATGAAAATACATCAGTCTCAGACCGATGGGAGGCTTTTCAGAATGAGAATCGAGGGGTTCAGTATAAACATGTTCCTACAAAATCAACATTTGGGATTGCCAAATTGATAGCCCCCCGGGTGTCAAGTTGCATAGAGTGCGTGGGTGGCATGGTGGCGCAGCAGTAGAGCTACTGCCTAACAGCGCCAGAGAACCAGGTTCGATCCCAACCACGGGTGCTGTCTGTACAGAGTGTGTACGTTCTTCCCATAACCTGCGCGGGTTTTCTCTGAGATTTTCGGTTTCCTCCCACACTCCAAAGGCGTGTGTGTTCGTAGGTTAATTGTCTTGGTGTAATTGTAAATTGTCCCTCGTGTCCATAAGATAGTGTTAGTGCACAGAGATCGCTGGTCGGTGCGTAGTCGGTGGGCCGAAGGGCCTGTTTCCGCGCTGTATCTCTAAACTTAACTAAACTAAACTAAGATAAAAGCACCAAAACAGAAAGTTAATACAACAGAAAGTTTAGGAAAGTACAGAGGTGGAGGGATGAAGTTGAAGGACAACTGGAAAAGTACAGAAAGGACATCAAACAGTATAATCAAAAAAATAATCAACGTAAAATTAAAAAACAAATGTTTCATAAAAATCATGGACAAGAGATTAACTAATTGGTTGTGGCCTTTTAATGACCAAAACGTTGTCTTAATGAGGAGATGGAAGCTGTGGGAATGAATATATGTGGCCGTCAACAATGAAGGGGAGTGATACCAATGATGTGGTTAGGCTCACAGGTGAGATATAGGATGGGGTAAACAGTAGAAGAAGAACTGTTCAAGAGTTGAGAATGTTTGAAAACATATCCCTGACTTAAAAGACACAAGGACGGAAATTATGGAGGCCGTTTGTTTTCATTGGTGCCAGTAAATCCGTGGAGTAGACTCGATGGGCCGAATGGCCTACTTGTGCTCCTCTGACTTATGACCTTATGACTGCTCACATTCTGCTATTTAAAGAGGAAGAAGAAATAATCCCAACAAATACAAACCAGAAATAAAAACAGACAGTGTTGGAAATATGCAACCGGGTCGGCAGCATCTGTTGAGAGATGAATGATCAAACAATGTTTCCAATCTGCTTCGAACGAAGAGTCTTCCACCTGAAATATTAATTGTTTCTTGTTCTGCAGAAGTTGCCTGACCTGCTAAGTGTTGCCAACATTTTTTGTTTTCATATCTGATTTTCTGCTTCGTTTATCTTTCTTAATTTTTACTTCCAAGCCAGTGAGGTTAATTTCAGTGTGGCACATTATTAGAATCAACTCTGAGAGATCGTGTAAACGTGTATTTAGATCGGTACAGGTTAAGCAGTGCAGCCAACATGGATCTGTTAACAGAAGGGGCTGGCTGGCTGAGGTAGAATGATAGATGCAGCTTAGAAGAGGCGATTTAGCCCATTGTGCCTTCATTAAGTCTCTACTGGAGCAATTCTCTAATCACAACATGGGCGGCACAGTGGTGCAGTAGTGGAACTGCTGCCTCACAGTGTCAGAGACCCGGGTTCGATCCCGACTACAGGTGCTTGTCTGTACGGAGTTTGTACATCCCCCCCGTGACCTGCGTGGGTTTTCTCTGAGATCTTCAGTTTCCTCCCACACTCCAAAGACGTACAAGCTATAGGTTAATTAGCTTGGTATAGATATAATACTGTCCCTAGTATGTGTGGGGTTGTGGTAATGTGCGGGGATCGCCGATCGGTGCGGACTGGGTGAGCCGAAGGGCCTGTTTTCATGCTGTATCTCTAAAACCAAAACAACGACCTCTGCTACCCTCCTGTTCCTTATGGCCTTGCTCACCATATATTGATCCAAGTCCCTCTTGAAAGCTAAAATGGAACCTGCCGCACACATCTGACCTGCTTTGCCAAAACATTTTTCTTCATGTCAATCCTAATACATCTTTCTTTTATTCCTGTGACCTCCGGTCTTTACCTCTCTCCAGGGAATGGCCCTTTACTATTCATTCTTTCCACATCCTTCAATGTTTTGGATTCTTCCATTAAATCTCCTCTCAGCCTTTTCCTTGAAAGAATTCGGCCCCAGCCTCTCCAGTCTATCCTTGCGGATACAGATGTAGTCCTTATCTGAGCAAATATTCTTGTAGCCAAAAATGCTGGAGAAACTCAGCAGGTGAGGCAGCATCTATGGAGTGAAGACTGGAGTCTGAAGAAGGGTCTCGACCAGAAACGTCGCCTAGATCCTTCGCTCCATAGATGCTGCCTCACCCGCGGAGTTTCTCCAGCATTTTTGTCTACCTTCGATTTTCCAGCATCTGCAGTTCCTTCTTAAACAATAACTCTTGTAGATCTTTTCTGGCTCGTCCTTGTTGCCATCGCATCCTCCCTACAAAGTGGCAACCAAAATTGAACACCATCAATTGAGACTAGGCCATATTTTATGAAGCTTCAGCATGATCTTCCCGCTTTTATGCACTGCACCTCCTTTGATAAAGCCTGGTATGAGGTATAGCTTATCACCCTCTTTCCCTGCCTGCCCTGCAACATTCATTGTTGTCTACACACACACCCAGGTCTCTTTGATATTGCACCTCTTCTAGAGCCTAATCTCTATCCACATCGCCTCTCCTCATCCTTCAAACCAAATGCATTGGTTCACCTTTCTCTGCATTAGACTTCACTTGCCTTGTCACTGCCCATTCCACCAGCCTCAATCCTCTTCACAGTTGCAATACTGCCAAGTTTGAACTTCTGTCTACCTCACTGGTGACCCTCGGACTATCCTTGATTGGACTTTGCCTTGCACTGAACGTTATTCCCTCATCATGTAACCGGACACTGTAAATGGCTCGACTGTGATCATGTATTGTCTTTCCGCTGACTGGATAGCACGCAACAAAAGCTTTTCACTGTACCTCAGTACACGTGACAATAAACTAAACTGAAACTGAAAATGTTTGTACCATCAGGGTAATTTAGAAATCGTGGGTTGCACTCACAAGTCCAGGTCAGTAACATAGATTAAAAAATACAATGTCCTTAAAAACAACCCCTGAGAAAGATTGCATATCGTCCTCACATCAAAGAGCAACTATTCACCAACTCCATCCGCACGCTGTCAATGTCCATTTTGTGCCACAAGCTTCAACTTTACTGATAAGAATAACAAGGCACCTTGGCTTATCAAACACCTTCTGATAGTTCATGTACACCACATCAACTCTATCGGCAACATCATCAAAAGATTCCACCCAATTGATTAAACATGAGTTCCCCTTGACAAATCCGTGCTGGCTTGCTTTCATTAAGCTGTCCGTTTCCAGATGACTATTAATTCTGTCACAGATCAATGTCTGTAAAAGGTTCCACAACACTCATTAAACAGACTGCCTTGTAGCCTTCTAATTATGTCCGTTTTTAATGCATCTGGTATCTTATTCATCTCCATCTTCACTGACTCTAGAAGCACTCACGTCCCTGATAACTCAATTTACACTTTACAGTAACAGCATCCATGTGTAAGCTCCCACTTCCCCCCCCTCTGGTCCCCACTCCCGGTCCAATACCTTTTATTATTCAAATGCCTATCAAATGGTTGTGGACTCCCATATATATGTAGCTGGCTAAACTTTTCTCATGTATTCTCTTTAGTTTAGCTTAGTTTAGAGATACAACGAGGAAACTGGCCCTTTGGCCCACCGAGTCCACACCGACCAGCGATCCCCCCCACTACCACAATCCTACACACACCAGGGACAATTTACTATTCTTACCAAGATAATTAACCTACAAACCTGTACATCTTTGGAGTGTGGGAGGAAGCCGGAGCTCCCAAAGATGACCCATGCAGGTCACAGGGAGAATGTACAAACTCCGTACAGACAGCACCAGTAGTCAGGATTGAACCTGGGTCTCTGGTGCTATAAGGCAGCATCTCTAATTTTCACACTTATGTAATCACCATGGTTCTTGCTGCCATTTACAACAGGACATTGTCATGAATGGCAAAATCTAAAGTGCTGAAGAAATTCCACGGGTCAGGCAACATCTGTGGACATAATTGACAGGCGATGTTTCGGGTTGGGACCTTTTGTCAGTCTGAAGAAGGGTCCTGACCTGAATTGTCATCTCTTTTCCCTCCATAGACGCTGCCTGACCTGCTGAGTTCCTCAAGCATTTTGTGTTTTGCTCGAATCCATTATATGCAGTTCCCTATATCTCAATTGTTGTGTGTGGCCTAGAATGGCTTTATTTTTCTCTCTATCTCTTTTACCTTCCAGTGTTTGTTCTTTCTTTGGCCATAATAAGAATGTGCCTCAACTGTCCCTGAACAATAAAGGTAGCCCTTTGTTCTGTTACACTTTCGATTCTAATTTCACATGGACCAGATCCACTCTCAACTCATTGAAGTTGGCTTTCCTCCAATTAATTACTTTTTGCCAAGAATTGGCTCATTTCTTCATGTTCATAAGTTCTAGGAGCAAAATTAGGCCATTCGGCCCATCAAGTCTACTCTGCCATTCAATCATGGCCGATCTATCATTTCCTCTGAACCCCATTCTCTTGCCTTTGCCCCATAACCCTTACTAATCGAGAATCTGTCAAACTCCGCCTTATAAATATCTATTGAGTTGGCCTCCACAGCCATCTGTAGCAATGAATTCCACAGATTCTTCACCCCCAGACTGAAGAAATTCCTTCTTATCTCCTTTCTAAAGGTATGTCCTTTTTATCCTGAGGCAGTGGCCTCTGGTCCTAGACTCTCCCATTTCCCGATAGCTATGATGCTATGATCATCATATCCCAAATATTCTCCCACTGATCCTTGGTGGACCCACCTCCCCTCATTCCTCGGAACAAGATCCAGCAATGCCTGATGCAGGGTCTCGACCCAAAACATTGACTATCCCTTTGCCTCTACAGATGTTGCTTGACTACTGAGTTCCTCCAGTGGTTTGTTTCGTTGCGCCAGAATCCAACATCTGGAGTCCCTTATGTTCCCAACAATACCTCCTGCCGTGGTGATCCAGAAACGTACTGTCCTAAAAAATTATCCTGGATGGATTTTAGAAACTCTTTGGTTCCTTTGTCCTTATGTTCACCATTATATTTATCCGAGAGACTAACAAATGAATTTTATGGTGATTGTTTGATGTAGTCCACCTGGACCATTTGTCACACAGATCAGGCTACACAAAATAATTCAAACCCATTAAGCCCAAAACCAAAATGCCAAATGGATTCATTATTAACTCAGTGGCAAAACGGAAAGGATCAAAGTTAATAGCTGTTTTTGTGAGTGTTAGGATAAAGAGGGATTCCACAAGGCTAGTTGGCCTCTTGCCATCTGTACCACAATAATGGAGCTTGCAGATAATACAGAAATTGGCCACGAGGTAGTGAGTGGAAGGCTGTAACCTGCAGGAGGATGGAGATAGCTGATCAATAACGTAGAGATTTGACAAATGGAATTCACTTCCAAGAAACCTGCAGTGTGCATTTGGTCGAATAAGGCACAGAAAATCACAAAATGTGGGAGGGTATTAATGGCGGACACATGGAACTGCAGATGCTGGAATCTTAAGTAAAACACAAAGTGCTGGAGCAACTAGGGTGGCACGGTGGTGCAGCGCTGGATTTGCTGCCGTACAGCGCTGGAAACCTGGGTTCGATCCCGACTACGATGCTGTCTGTACGGAGTTTGTACATTCTTGCCTTGACCTGCGTGACCACAAGATTTTTTCCGAGATCTTCGGTTTCGTCCCGCACTCCAAAGACGTAGGGGTTTGTAGGTTCTTTGGCTTGGTATGAATGTAAATTGTCCCTAGTGTGTGTAGGATTGTGTTGACGTGCGGGGATGGCTGGTTTGTACGGACTCGTTGGGCCAAAGGGTCTGTTTCCGCGCTGTATCTCTCAACTAAACTAAACTCAGCACGTCAGACAGCCTGTCTGGTGGGGATCATAGATAGATGTTTTGGGTTGGGACCCTTCTTCCGGCTGATTATTGTAGGGGTGAAAAAGCTGGAAAGGAGGTGGGGTGGGCGAGTGATGGGTGGATACAGCTGAAGCGGGTTTTGATTGGCAGGTGGGTGGACAAAGGCTAGAGATGAAAAAGATCCGCAAGGATGTGAGATAAGGAGAGAGGAGGAGTGAAATGTGGAGGCAGATGGAGGAATGATGGTGAAAGGGGATGAGGGGGGTTGGGTCAACGGAGAAAAATAAGTGGATGGGATAGTAGGCAAAATGAGTGTGGGAGAAACAGGAAAGAGACAGAGGGAAAACAGGGAACGGGGTGGCGGGTGGGGAGGGGGGGTGTTAGTGTGTTGGATCAAAGATATACACCTCTATAAGACATGTTCTTTGTTTCTGTAGAACACAAACACCTGGGTGGTGAGTGTCTGTGACTCATTGCCTGAAGGGGTGGTCGAGGCAGAAACTTTCATCGCACCTGAACAACACTAGACGGTGCACTTGAGGATCTGTCACCTGCAGGGCTACAAAACTGGTGCTGAACAATTAGACAAGGTAGAGCTCCGACTTTAAAATATCCATTGTCGTGGCCTCCACAGCCGTCTGTGGTAAATTCATTCATTCAATGGCATTCATGGCGGCACGGTGGTGCAGCGGTAGAGTTGCTGCCTTACAGCGCTTGTAGCGCCGGAGACCCGGGTTCGATCCTGACTACGGGTGCTGTCTTTCGGGAGTTTGTACGTTCTTGCCTTGACCTGCGTGGGTTTTCTCCGAGATCTTCGGTTTCCTCCCACACTCCAAAGACATACGGGTCTGGAGGTTGATTGGCTTGGTGTATAAGTGTAAACGACTCACTATTGTGTGTAGGATGGTGCTAATGTTCGGGGATCGCTGGTCGGTGCAGACTCAATGGGCCAAAGCGCATGGTTCCGTGCTGTATCTCAAAACTAAACTAAACGCTGAACCATTACTGCAGTCCTCCGCAATACTGGTTTATCGTACTCCAGAGCCAACAAGTTAGAGAATGCAACAACGTCAGCAGTGATATTAGCAGCAGGATCTACCCATCTAAACTAAACTAAACAATGGGAGACTCCACGTTCGAACTAATTGCCCAATTTTCTTTCAACTCAGCAGTCCCTTCCAGCATGCAAACATGTGAGCCAATTGTTAGGGTCTGGAGTTACATAAAGATCTGAGCTGGTAAAAGCTGGGATTCAATGGAGCACCAAGTGGCTTTATAGAACCAACAGATGGCTTCACAGTCACCACTACTGATACCAAAGTTTTTATCTTGTAGATTTATCAAAACACTTGAATGTAACATGTCCGTATTGCGTTGATCTGAGTTCTGGTGTACCATGCCACTCTGTGTAAAACCTCTATGAAATTATTATCTCAGACCTCTCTCAGCAGTCATGAATTGCCTCCTGGATTTAACGATTCCTGACAGGAAGACGTGGGGTCGGACTGCATGGGAGTAGGCGTTGGGACTCGGCGAGAAATGGAGATTGTGGCTGCCGTCAGTAGCCATTTTCTTCATCGTTGTAGCATCCTCCACTAATTAACAAACTGTTTTGACATTTATACCAGGTATAAATAGCTCTTTCACTGCCGCAGAAGCATGAAAGAGTCCCTGTTTCAGGTACGTTGTGGCCGGTCATCAGTTATCCCTGTAGCTGTGAACGCAAGGAGACAGGAGGCTCGATATGTAATGAGAGATGGCCAGCACTGAGCTTATCCTGACACCCTGCGCACTGTGATTCCCTGACTCTACTCCGCAGCTCTGGCTTTGCTTCAGTACCTTCCTCGCTTCACCTTTCAACCCCACTCTCCACAACAGCCAACTTAATGATCAGTTCTGTTCAGCTTATTGTCACGTGCACTGAGGTACAGTGAAAAGCTGTGTGTTGCGTGCTAACCCGTCAGCAGAAAGACAATACATGATTGCAATCAATCAATTTGCAGTGTACATTTACATGATAAGGGATCATAGTTAAAGTAGGAAATGGTGCTGTGGGAATACAGATTTAAGAATGTGGAGCCATTGTAATATGCGTTTGTGGATCTGCTTCTGTGGCTAGCTTACAAATAGTCACCTGTGTTGGACGCCATATTGGAACATAATCGCGTGTGCTTCCATTCACACCTTTTTTAACCAAAAATCATTTATTCAATTATTTACAATATGTACAGTACAAAATAAATTGAAGCAAAACCCACCACCATAATACGTCAAACAAATATTAATCAATACCAAATATACTATTAAACAACTATATTACAATCCTTGTCAAGGATGCATTGCACCCCCCCAGCGGTCCCGGAAATCCCCCAGGGCGCCCGTGGACAGCGCATTGGTCCCTCTCTAGTACCACCCGGGCACGGACGTAACCCCGGACCATTCACACCTCCTCATACCATGACTGAGTTACGTCTGCATGCAGCAAAAAAAAAAAGCTGGCCAACTTTCCGACGTGGCTCGATAAATGGCAATGAGAATTCTTGCCACACAAGGGTCAGGTGATGACAGACAACAATGAACCTAACCATCTACCGTTGTCATTCAGAGACAATGCTACTACCAATCTCTCACCACCCATAACAAACAAAAAGCAGGATGATGGAAGAACTCAGCAGGCCAAGCAGCCGGATTCTGTTCTCGACCCAAAATGGCACTTTTTGCCTGCACGCTGGCAGCACAGTAGCGCAGCGGTAGAGTTGCTGCCTCACAGCGCGAGAGCCCTGGGTCCCGGGTTCAATCCTGATCCCGGGTGCTTGTCTGTACGGAGTTTGTACATTCACCCCGTGACCTGCTTGGATTTCCTCTGTGATTTCAGGTTTCCTCCCACATTCCAAAGACGTACAGATTAGTAGGTTAATTGGCTTGAAAGAAATGAAAAAAGAAAATGTCCCTAGTTTGTGTACATAGTGTTAATATGCGATGATCGCTGGACTCGGTGTGGACTCGGTGGGCCAAAGGGCCTGTTTCTGCATTGTATCTCTAAAAATGAAAACTAAAAAAATGCGTCGACCCAGTGAATTTTCTCAGGGTCCTGTTTTTAGTGCTCTAGACACATCCATATGCCAGAGTTCACCGCTGATCAAAAACGTAACTACATGGTCACTTCAGTGGCTGCATGGTCACTTCAGATGCTGAGTAGCCCAACCCCCAATATCTTTGCTTCCAGACAAGGAACAATTTGGGAGTATTATGGAATACTTTCCACCTGCGTGCATGACAACATCTGTAACATCTTAATAAATTCAGTGGCATCCAGAAATGGCTCCGCATTCACCACCCTAAACATTCATGCCCTTCACTGCCATTACACCATGGCTGCAGAGTTTACTGTCCACAAAATGCACTGCAGTTACTTATCAAGGCTACTCCAACAGCTACTCTGCAGTACATGATCTTTTCTTTCAGCTTAGAGATACAGCACGGAAACAGGCCCTTCGGCCCACCTATTCCGCACCGACCAGCGATCCCCGCACATTAACACAATCTTACACACACTACAGACAATTTACACTTATACCAAGCCAATTAACCGACAAACCTGTCTGTCCTTGGAATGTGGGAGGAAACTGAAGATCCCGGAGAAAACCCATGTGGTCACGGGGAGAATGTACAAACTCCGTACAAACAGCACCCATAGTCAGGATCGAACCGGGGTCTCTGGCGCAGCAAGGCAGCGACTCTACTGCTGCGCCACCGTGCCGCCCTAACTCTCCCACCAAAGACAAGAGTGGCAGGCGCAGAGGAACACCACTAATTGCCGATTTGCTTCCATGTTACACACCATCCTGACTTGGAATTATAGAACAACCGCTTCATCATTGAGGGGCCTATAGTCAGGAACTGGCCATGCACCAGTGCAGTGGGAGTTTTTTCATTAAACTGATCAGTCAGTTTGATGAGAGAACTCTCAGTTCACTGACGTACAGTGCGTTTCTGAAAGTGGGACCCTCAATTGAACTGAACTTCAATCGAATCGGAGCTCATCAACTGTTTAATGAAACGGTTCACTGCCATCTTTAGGTGGGGTTGTGGGGATCGGGCAGTGAACGCCCTCATCATATTAATGAATTAAAAGGTGCACAACTGCAGCCATTAAGACAAGAGCATCAAAGCGTTGGTCAGGCATTGGTTAGCCCTTTCAATCTAAGTCGACCTCTATCTAATGAACTCCAGTTATATTGACCCTGTATTCAATATTCCTGATGCTTTGCAATTGGAAATATCCCTGGCCTGACTGTGGTTCTTCATACTCCTTTGGGTTGGCCTGTTCCTGTCTTCATTGTTCACTCTGTGGGAGTGTTACAGAATGTGAAGCTTGGTTCCTGGTGGGTTTTATTCGATTGCATTGACAGCATTAGCTAGTGTTCAAGATTTTCTGTTGACAATGCACTTTAATATTGGACATTTAAAATTCAGGTGCAAGAAACCCAATGTTTTTTGAACCCATTGAGATGCCTGACCTGCTCAACACGACACACCTGGCCTGCATCTCAGGAGATGGGTGTCTCTTCCACAGCCATCTCCCTCCATCCCGGGGTTTAAGATTCATTCTTCTCCATATCCCCCGGGAACTGAAGGCACCAGCACCGGGAGGAGGAACTTCTTTAGTCAGAGGGTAGTTAATCTGTGGAACTCATTGCCACAGAGGGCTGTGGAGGCCAAGTCAGTGGATATTGTTAAGGCAGAGATAGACAAATTCTTGATTCTAACGGGTGTAAAGGGGTATGGGGGTAAAGGCAAGAAAATGGGATTAGGAGGCGGAGATCAGCCATGGTTGAATGGCGGAGTAGACTCGATGGGCCGAATGGCCCAATTCTACTCCTATAACCTGTGAACTTTGAGCACCAACTCTGTGGCATTATTGCCTTGAAATTAAACTTGCTTTGATGCATAAAACAGATACTGAGTGGTGAGCTAATATCAGCTCTAACCTCCCAAAGAATTCATAGAAATGAACGCAGCAAAGTACATGTCATATGTATAGACCCTTTAAGCAAGCTGTGCACCATATGACATACACCGTAGAGTATAGTTCGACCAGCCACTGATCCCAGTTAAGTGTTGAGTAAATTTGGTAAAGGATATTTCGTTGTTGGTCCACTGCCCTTTCTGTAACCCTCTGAGGTATGTGCCCTTCTCAAAATCTGGCCTTGCCCACAACTGAATTGAGTCTCCCCATCATTGAGGATCTTTAGATTCCAAAGCGCTAATTTTTTGATATTTTCCAATGCTGCTCCTCAAGTCTCTGCTTCGTGCAATCCGCCTTTTTGCAATCTGGCTTTTTGGTTATCTGCCATAACATCTCCTTACGTGGCTGAGTTAGTGTTTCTCTGTCACTATTATTGTAGGTAAACGGCTCAATTTTCGGGCCAAAGCCAATGTCAGGCAACTGCTGAGGCCATTGTTATTCACAATGACACACTCCACAATGAACATTTCTTACTTTGGAATAACAGCAGATTTTAGTTCTGGAAACAAGGTAGTGGCCTTTATGGCATTATTCCATATCACACCCACCACTGACTGAAGCACAGTTATTTCCTTGAAGTAGGGTCTGAAGAAGAGTCTCAACCCAAAACGTCACCCATTCCTTCTCTCCAGAGATGCTGCCTGTCCGGCTGAGTTACTCCACCATTTTGTGTCTATCTTCACAATCATTTTCTTTCTCTTCTTTCTTTATTTCTGAGTTCTTCGTCGGGTTGTGACCATCTTTATTTCTATAATTGTTAGAGTGGCACAGCCAGTAGAGCTGCTGTCTCACAGGACCAGCCATCCTAACCTCAGGTGCTGTCTGTGTGGAGTTTGCATGTTGGAGTTTGCTGAAAGTCATGTGGAGTTTGCAGAAAAATCCTTCTGACCTCGTGGGTTTCTGCCGAGTGCTCCGGTTTCCTCCCACATCCCATGGTAGGTTACTTTGTCATTGATGAGAACCTGTGGTACTGAAGGCCATGTTTCCTTACTGTGTTGCCTCTAAGGCAATATAACCGGTTTAATAGATGTGTAATGACAAGGATCTGCAGATGCTGGAATCTTGAGTGAAAATCAAAGTACTGGAGGGACTCAGTGGGTCATGGAGGGAATGGAGTGGCAGTTTCAGTAGGGTTCTGACCCAAATCATCGCCCCTCCATTCCCTCCAGAGATGCTGCTTGACCCACTGACTGCAGAACTTGGCATTCCACATGATAGATGTGTAACTAGTTGCCCTCTGGTTACTTCACCATTTGTCACTTTGCTTCCAATCCTCTGGATCATGGACATTAATGAGGTTTGTGAGGAGGTTTGTGTGCAAGGTCATGAAGCAAACACAATGACAATTGTTCAGTCTGAAACCTCTCTTTAGAAGGTACAGCGTGGGAACAGTGACCCTATGTACGTCTTTGGAGTGTGGGACCGAAGAAGACTCTCGGAGAAAAACCACGGGGAGAACGTACGAACAGCACCCGTAGTCGGCATCGAACCCGGGTCACTGGCACTGCAAGCGCTGTAGGCAGCAACTCTACCGCTGCGCCACCTGTTTCTCTGTTGAGCATCTATGAGGGAATGTTGCACGGTGCTATCTGTACGGCTGTGGGGCCGCGCACCACGACATTGGAAAATACAGGGACATAAAGAAGGGAATGACATACTCAGAGGCTGCTGAAATTCATGAAAAATCGTAATCTCGGTGGACGAGAGTCTGCTCCAACCTCACAATGAGATGACAGAGACACCTGCTGCATAATTATTCCTCTCCTCCCTCGCATTATGCAAACAGCAGCATCTCCAGTGAGTAGACTGCTTGCTGTGCGCTGCTGAAATCCAGACACTGACCGTCACACCTCAGAGGCATCACCCAGGGGAGAGAGAGCCTCTGGCCAACGAGGCAGACAGAACCACAATGTAGTTGAGGCATAGCAGGGGCACTGACTAGTACCTGGGTGGTACCTGTCTGTGTGGTCATTCATTTGTTTAGTTTAGAGATGCAGCGCAGAAACAGCCCCTTCGCCCACCGAGCCCGCACATTCACACTACTCCACACACACTAGGGACAATTTTACATTCACACCGAGCCAATTAACCCACGAACCTGTACGTCTGTGGAGTGCGGGAGGAAAAAAAACGATGACCTCGGAGAAAACCCCACTTGGGTCAACTCCCTGCAGACAAGCACCCGTAGTCGGGATCGAACCCGGGTCTCTGGCGCAGCGTGCCACCCTGAATTACTTAAAGGCGATGCAAGAATAAAAAACAGGGCTAATAAAGAGAGGAAAGGGTGAGGAAAAATGAGTGCATCACTGCTATGTGAGCTGAGGTCTAACGTGTGAGGTGATTCGGATCAAATGCAAGGCAACTTGACTGAATAAAATCTCAAAGCTTGGAGCAATTCCAGGCATCATGCCGAGCTATATATTCTGCGTCGGTATCTTCCTCTTTGCTCTACCTATTGTATGTGTTTGACTCAGTTGTATTTATGTGCAGTACTATCGGATATAATTGGACAGTGCGCAAAAACAAAGTTTTCACAGTACCTCGGTAAAAAATGATGATTAAAAATAAACGTGAAGCTGAAGAGGCATGTTTGGCATGATTAAAAGGAAGGCTTCCCATTATGATCCATCTAATATCAATTATTTAAAAGTCTGAGCAGATTCTGTTTTAGTTTTAGGGAAATATATTTAAGAGGCTTGTGTGCAAGCGGGTTTTTGAATGATGCCTCTTTCATGCTTCTCAATACTTCATGAAGCTTTTAACCAACGTGAGTGACAAACTGTTCGGTTGCCCCGAGCGGCTTCTGCACACAGTGCCACGAAATCAGGGATTAGCAGCGGCTCAGTTGAAAGGCTATGGTCCCCTGCTTGAGGTCGAGGAGCTCATAGCTGGCACTGAATGTCACGTTGATGCAATGCTTTAAGGAGAGAAATCCGTCTCGGATACCTGTTTGACATCACATGCACGCCACAAAATCCTGGGAATCTTGGTCATTACCCCAGCAACCATTTCAGACAGTGGATTGATCAGGTCCACCAGCATCTCAGACTGTGCAGTAAACTGATCCAAACTGGTACATGTTGAAGAGAGTTTCAATAATATTTGTGGGAGATAGTGTTAATGTGTGGGGTTCGCGGATTCTTAAATATCTTTCACGTTACAATACTTTGAAATTGCTTAGGAAGGAACTGCAGATGCTGGTTTAAATCGAAGATAGACACAAAAAGCTGGAGTAACTCAGCGGGACAGGCAGCGTCTCTGGAGAGAAGGAATGGGTGACGTTTCAGGTCGAGACCTTTCGTCAGTCTACGAAATGTTCCTGTTAGTTTCACTCTTCTGCCTTCAAAATGCCACAAAAAGTCAACAGCAGCAAATGTTGTCCACCCAACAGGGTCCTTTTGACACCATTTTTTCCCCTTTCTATCTCCGGCATTTGTCCACGCATCTGCCAAACTCTGTACCCACCTATGAGAATCTGAAGCGTCTCCTGTTCCTTTCCTCCAGAGATGCTGCCTGACCCACTGAGTTACTCCAGCAAGCTTGTGTCTACTCCCAGCTATCACTTGCCAGGGCGGCAGGGTGGCGCAGCGGTAGAGTTGCTGCAAGCACCGGAGAACCGGGTTCGATCCCGACTTTGGGTGCTGTCTGTACGGAGTTTAGAAAAATAGAAACATAAAAAATAGGCGCAGGAGGAAGCCATTTGCCCCTTCGAGCCAGCACCACCATTCATTGTGATCATGGCTGATCGTCCCCAATCAATAACCCGTGCCTGCCTTCTCCCCATATCCCTTGATTCCACTAGCCCCTTTAGAGCTCTTTCTAACTCTCTCTTAAATCCATCCAGTGACTTGGCCTCCACTGCCCTCGGTGGCAGAGAATTCCACAAATTCACAACTCTCTGGGTGAAAAGGTTTTTTCTCACCTCAGTCTTAAATGGCCTCCCCTTTATTCTAAGGCTGTGGCCCCTGGTTCAGGACTCATCCGACATTGAGAAAAATGTTCCTGCATCTAGCTTGTCCAGTCCTTTTATAATTTTATATGTTTCTATAAGATTCCCCCTCATCCTTCTAAACACCAGTGAATACAAGCTTAGTCTTTTCAATCTTTCCTCATATGACAGTCCCGCCATCCCAGGGATCAATCTTGTGAACCTACGCTGCACTGCCTCAATCACAAGGATGTCCTTCCTCAAATTAGGAGACCAAAACTGTACGCAATACTCCAGATGTGGTCTTACCAGAGCCCTATACAACTGCAGAAGAACCTCTCTGCTCCTATACTGAAATCCTCTTGTTTTGAAGGCCAACATTCCATTAGCTTTCTTCACTGCCTGCTGTACCTGCACGCCAACTTTCAGTGACCAGTGTACAAGGACACCCAGGTCTCGCTGTACCTCCCACTTACCTAACCTAACCCCATTGAGATAATAATCTGCCCCCTTGTTTGTACGTGCCTTCGTGGGTTTTCTCCGAGATCTTCAGTACAGGTTTGTAGGTTAATTGGCAGTTAATTGGCTTGGTGTAAATGTTTAAAAAAAATGTCCCTAGGTTAAAGTGTCGATGTGGACTCAGTGTTTCAGTGCTGTATCACTAAAAAAAACTAAACCTAAAACTAAACTTGCCAACTCTTTGTCCATGGTTTCTCCTCCTTCAGGAGTTACCTGAAACATGGACGATGCTGCCCGACCCGCTGAGTTACTCCAGCACTTTGTGTCCCCGTTATTCAGTACCCTGCAGTTCCTTGTTCACTTAATGTTCGACGCAGGTTGCAGTGCCATCCATCAGAAGATATACAGTGACAGATAATTGAGCACAATTAAACAGTGGCGCATTAGAGATTCCTTATCTCCTACTAAAGAAATCTTGCTTTGCACTCACAATCGACAGACATGATTAATGTTATCCAACCACATTTGCTAACGCTTGCAACGTTCAACAGCCTGCAATGTCCAAGTCTACATTGTAAAGTGGAGCCATTTTACAGCCAGAAATGATAGAATGCAGTTTAAGTCATAGAGCTGTACAGCATGGAAACAGGCCCTTCGGCCCAACATGACCATGCCAACCAAGATACCCCATCTACATTATTCTCATCTGCCTATGTTTGCCCCATATCCTTCTAAACATGGAAAATGCATGGTTTTCAATCCGGTAAGTCTCAAGACCGATGCAACAGGACGAAACTTCAGGTGAAGTAGCATGTTATTTATTCAGCACCCTGTTGTGGCCCCAACCCCCCATTTCTTGTTTCCATCAGCTCATGGAATCCTGACCTTGGGTGCTGTCTGTATGGAGTTTGCACGTTCTCCGTGTGACCATGTGGGATTTGTCCGGGTGCTCCAGTTTCCTCCCACAATCCCAAGGCGTGCAGACTTGTTGGTTAATTGCCTTCTGTAAATTGGTGTATGGGTAATCACTGGTTGGCACGGACTCGATGGGCTGAAGGGCCTGTTCCCACGCTGTGCCTCCAAACTAAACTAAACCAGGCTGGCTGATGTCAGACTCTCAGAACATAATTCCAGTCCGAGTTCTGTCATGGAAAGGGATTACAAAGCGAGAGAGAAAAATAGGTTGAAAGATGTGCTCAACGCTTCCTTGAAGAAATGCCAATTCTCATGGACATCAGAATCCCTAGCCCGTGTCTGTTCAAAGTGAAAGCGCATTTGGGATGCTACTGAGAACGTCAAGGCCATGCATCAGGAGCACAATGAAGCCCTGCTGAAGCAGCAAATGCAGCACACATCTCACAAGCTAGTCATGCATCTGCCCTGGAAACTACCTGCTGCCCCATGTGTAGAAGGGGCTGCACTTCCTACAATGGCCTTGTCAGCCACCTCGGAACCCACAGAATTGGAGTAGACCAAGTCACAAGGATATAAGTTCATGTGAAAGTAGAATTAGGCCATTCGGCCCATCAAGTCTACTCCGCCATTCAATCCCTCCTCACCCCATTCTCCTGCCTTCTCCTCACAACCTCTGACACCCCTACTAATCAAGGATCTATCTATCTCTGCCTTAAAAAATATCCATTGACTTGGCCTCCACAGCCTTCTGTGGCAAAGAATTCCACAGATTCACCACCCTCTGACTAAAGAAATTTCTCCTCATCTCCTTCTGAAAAGAACGTCCTTTAATTCTGAAAGGATTTGGGCAGGAAAACCGACAGAGCTCAGGATTGGATTTATTCTTATTGAATGGTGGAACGGGTACAAGAAAACCCTGACTCGGTCCGACTCACATCTGCTTCTTGTGTTCTTATGAGAATGTCTAGACAAGACTTTGTTCGGAAGCAGGACGACCAAACAATGTAGCTATTTCAGATGCTGTTCTATCTCCATTAACTATTAAAGAATTGTGAAGGCACAACACAAGTTTTTAAGTACAGTAAGGTTATTGAATATAATATTAGCAGCAGGCAAACACGACCAGACACTCCAAAGTCACATCAAGGTCGTAAATTACATGAATATACGGTGCTTTTCCCTCACACTCTCCCCCCCCCCCCCCCCCACCCCACCCCCCCTCAATTCATTATTTTCTCATTTCACCTCTCATCACTTCCCTTTCTGTCCAATTTTATCTCCTTCCTCCTTTTGCTCAATCTTGTTCCTCTTCCCCTCTGTCTCCTTTTCCTCACTTGCTGACTTCTGGAGTGAGGCAGGGGGTTGCTGACTGAATGAATGAAACACGACATAGGCAGTTGTGTTTGAAGATGTGGCAATTGGAACTGTGGCAGAAACCCCCTGAAGTTTCCAACTGAAGTGGAAAAAGATTTCAATTGGAGCTTGGATCGAGAGAGTGCATCTTTCTTCCAGAGAGCCAGCACAAACTGAGTGGGCAGAATGGCCTAACTCTGTGCCTGCCCCTACATCTGCCTCATTCCAGCTGTTTCCCTTTGCCCTTCTCTCTGCTCTGTCTCTTCTTTCTACCTCTGTCTTATCATCTTTCTTATCCTCTCTCCTTCTTCTCTCTATTTCTGTCTATTTATCTTCCCATTCTTTTTCTATCTGCCCCCCCCCCCCCCACCCCCCATCTTTCTCATTCCCATTCTCATTTACTCAAGCTACAAGAATCACAAGAGCTGACCTGGTCCCCAACCTGTGACCTTGTTATTGTGACGTTGGACCATGTGATCCACAAGTTCTTAGATAGTGATCCCTGGTCCTCAGATCCAGCATGCTGAGACCCTGGCCAGTGAGACCCTCAGTACCAATATGCCAGCTGCCATTGTCCCTGTCAAGAGTCAATTCAACAGTGTTTTATTGGCGGATACTGTATCCCAAACCAGAGCAATGAAATTCTTAGTTGCAGTCACCGGGTGGTGCCAGAAATGGCTGCCTCGCCAGCAGTCTGTCTCGTCCTTGTCCTTTTTTGTTGTTTTTAGTACGTGTTAAATGTATGTTTTAGAGTTCTTTCGCTTGTTTTATGTGGGGGTTGGGGGGGGGGGAGATGGGGTGTTAGGGGACACTTTAAAAAAAATCTCTTACCTCGACGGAGATGTGATTTATTTCCATATGGTATCTCCGTCCGCACTGTGCCTAACATCGTGGAGTTGGCGTCTCTGCTGGAGACCGGCTTTGGGAGCTCAAGCCGCAGGAGCTTCGATCGCCCCGACGCGGGGGCTTCGATCGCCCCGACTGCGGATGGTTCAACTGCCCCGACCACGAGAGAATAAAGAGCGAAGAAAATTAGACTTTATTGCCTTCCATCACAGTGAGGAATGTGGGGAATCCGTTGTGGTGGATGTTTATGTTAACTTTTATGTAGTGGTGTGTCGTGTTGCTTTTTTAGTATGGCTGTATGGTAAATCGAATATCACTGTAGCTTAATTGGTACACGTGACCATAAACTCACCTTTGAACCTTTGAACACAATAGGTCAGGTCAAGAGATAATACAATTCTCAATAGATAACACAAAATCAAACAAAAAATGAATTTCATAAATATAAAAACTCAATAGGGCAAAAACAAACCAAAGCCCAAAGTCCCCGAGCAATCCATGCAGTTTGTAGTTCACAGTTTAGATGGAGCAGGAGTGCATAGTATTCAAGAGCCTAATGGTTGTTAGAAGCAGTTCTTGGACCTGGACGTTGGTGTTTGTCAACTCCTATCCCTTCTTCCCGATGGCAGGAGTGAAATGAGAGCGTGGCCAGGGTGGTGGGGGTCCTGGATGATGCTGGCTGCCTCTTTGAGACGGCACCTGCTCCAAATGATCCCTACAACAGTGGGGAGGTCAGTCACCAAACCCACATTTCTCCAACTTTTTCAGCCTCATCCCCCTCGACATAAAGTACAAGATTTGATGCTCTGAACTTTGCAGACCAACTTTGCAAAAAGAGCCCAGAAACACTCGACCCAAGAGGTTTGGCCCACAGCACACACAGCCTAGCAATCGTGAATGAGTCTATCTGATGATTGATTATATAGTCATATTTGTTGCTTTGGCATTAAATTGTCTGGAAAGCAGGAGCAAGTAAGTAAGAATGTCATAATTCCGGTTCATATGTGGGTGCGTTGGATAAATAAACAACCTTGGATCTTGACTTGTCTCTGAGGGAGCAAGCAGCTCTTAAAAGGACACGATGAAGCATCAAAGTGATAGCAGATCAGTGGATCAATTATTCATAAAGTCACAGCAGAGATACAGAGGTTAGTTACTCTTCTCAGTGATGGTAAAGGTTTCAAATGCACACGCACGCATCCACACATACACACATGCACACATATACACTTATGTGCACACACACACACACATATATACACAAACACGCACACACATGACATGATCATGACATAAGCCTCCTCGTGGCGATCCCCGGAAACGACGACACCGTTTCACTCTGTGACGCGTCGGGCGACCAATTCTGTCAACATGTTGGACGGCGACAGAAGCCAACAGCGAGCTCTGTGCTGTCTGACACACGAGCAAACGAACGATCGCACACACACATGCACACACGCGAGCATAGACACACACATCCGCAGACACGAGTGCACTCACACATGGGCACACACACGCACACAAGCACACACCCACAGACGCGAGGGCGCACACACACAAAAACACACGCGCACACACATCCAGACGCAAGCATACACGCATGCACACATACGCACATATACACAAACACACACACACACACTTGCACACATGCACATTTACAAACACACACACACACCCACAGTCGCGAGCGTGCACACACACTCCCATAGACGTGAGCACGCACACACACACACAGCCACACGTAGAAGGGTTCCAACCCAAAACATCACCTATCATTTGATATATATATGTGAGTTAAGTTAGATAAATATATATACAAATTCTTACTTGCAGCAGCACAACAGAAAATGTAAACATAGTACACTGTAACCAATTTAACAAACAAGGGAAAAAAGTTGAGCGAAAATACATGCATACTCACATATACATACATATACATCATATATACGTACACATATATATATATATTTATTTATCTGTTAATTCACAATGTATATATATATAGATTTAACATATATATATATTTACGTTAAGTGAGTTAAGTTAGATAAATATAACGTGTATATACACACATATACACGTTAAGTGAGTTAACATAGCCCACCGAGTCCGTGCCAACCAGCGATCCCCATACTCTCGCACTATCCTCCACACTAGGGACAATTTACAGACGCTAATTAACCCACAAACCTGGACGTCTGTGGATGCGGGAGGAAACCGGAGCACCCAGAGATAACACACGGTCACAGGGAGAACGTGCAAACTCTACACAGAAGGCACCCATAGTCAGGATTGAACCCGGGTTTCTGGTGCTGTAAGGTAGCAGCTCTACCGCTGTGCCACCGTGCTGCCCTTGATGTGAACAATTTGATTGTAAGTTTGCATTCTTCCACCCTGAGGTATTACACATGAGACGGTGGCAAATGGGAAGACAAAACATGGGTGTACACCAAGATACTCCAGCACTTTGTCTCTGTCTTCAACAAAACATGTGTTTCATTGGCCCAGTAATGTAGGACTTATTTTTTGATAAAGGACTAGCTTAAAAATGTACTTTCTTTCAGCATTGGAGATTGAGGGGAGACCTGATATTAGTTTATAAAATTATGAGAGGCATAGATAGTGTAGACAGTCAGAACCTTTTTCCCAGTGTGGAAATATCAAAGACCGGAGGGCAGAGTTTTAAGATCAGAGGGAGAATGGTTCAAGGAGATGTGTGGGCTACTGTTTATACACAAAGTCTGGAATGCTGCCAGGGGAGGTGGTGGAGGTAGATATGAGCATGGTGTTTGAGCTTATGATGGATTATGTGCAGGTATACAGGACTAGTTTAACTTGGCATCATCTTCAACTGCACAATGGGACATTGCAATGGACATGGACCTTCCATCTCCAAAGAAACCAATCCAAGTTCGTTCAAACTCTCATAGTGAATATCCTCTAATTCAGGCAGCATCCAGGCAAATAGTTTCTGCATGCTCTCCAATTACTCCACATGCCTCCTGAATTAAAGGGATACAGGGAACTAGTACAGACGAGGAAATGAGTGTCGTGAAATCAGCCATTCTGGGGCATTGGACACATGAGGGATTGGATATTTGGTATATTTCACATGGTGTCCTTCACACAGTAACCCTATTACAGAATTTCTGACCGGTCAATGGAATAACATCCAAGGATACAAATAAAAGATACAGAGTACTGGAGTAACTCAGCGGGTCAGGAAGCATCTCTGGAGAACATGGACAATGGACAATAGACAATAGACAATAGGTGCAGGAGGAGGCCAGTTCTGGTCAGGAAGTGTCCCAATCCAAAGTGCCCCTATCCATGTTCTCATGTGATGCTGCTTGAGTTACTCCAGCACTTTGTGTCTTTTTTTTGTAAACCAGTATCTGCAGTTCCTTGTTCTACATTCACAATATGTTGGCCCATAAATTTCTCAGCATATTTATTGAGGATTAAACATTAATTAGTGTTACTCAATATAATTTTGGACTTTTAGAGTGCTTATAAACTATTAATCTCCTTATAACTGTAAAAAATAAGTTTTTTACAGATCTTTATCCTCTAGCACAGTACAAAGCATCTTAGATTCTGAAGAAAGGTCTCGACCCGAAACATCGCCCATTAAATCTGAAGAAAGGTCTCGATCCTAAATGTTACCCATTCCTTCTGTCCAGAGATGCTGCCTGTCCCGCTGATTTACTCCAGCATTTTGTGTCTATATTCGGTTTAAATCAGCATCTGCTGTTCCTTCCTAAACATCATAGATTCTTTGGTTAGAGCACTTCTCCGGACAGCACCAGACTCAGTATCACATCCTTGTAAGTCCAGCACATGACAGCAAGTCTTTTCCAGTTTACATTGACTCAAAGAGCTGAAACCTGTTTATGTTGCTAATGCTGACTAAGGAACATGGGGCAGGATTAACATGCACACTGACATCTGCTGAATAGCCATACAAATTCCCATTAAAAGCCCCTGGGAGCTTGCTTTGTAATCTAATGATTTGATCCATGATCCTTGATCATTTCCAGGAAACTGACTGGCAAATATAATGCCCTCATGAAGGCATTGAGTCTCAGCATGTATATATATCCATGCAGCTAGATATTCATTCATTTATAATTGAACCGTGAGCAGAAAAAATTAGAACACAACCAGATATCCATGGGTATAATACTAAATATTCAAATAATAAAATATCTTTATACGCGGATGATATATTATTGTACATTACAAAACCTCAAATTACTATACCAAATATATTAAACTTAATTGAGGATTTTGGATCCTTTTCTGGATATAGAATAAATTGGAATAAAAGTGAAATTATGTCAATAAAACCGAAAGACTCAACACATCTTTTAAAATTCCCTTTTAAAATAGCTACAGAAAAATTTAAATACTTGGGAATCGAATCACTAGAACATATCAAGGCATGTTTAAAGCAAATTTTGATCCTTTACTTAATAAATTAAATACACTAATTAAATTTTGCAAAACGCTCCTGATGTCTTTAATAGGCCGAATAAATGCAATAAAAATGATCTTCTTACCACAAATTTTATACCTATTTCAATCGATTCCTATATACCTACCAAAGAAGTTTAAAACAAAATTGGATTCAGACATTACGAATTTTATATGGGACTATAAATCACATAGAATACAAAGAACACACTTGAACAAAGCTAAAGTATTAGGGGGCTTAGCACTCCCTAACTTCATGTATTATTATTGGTCAGTAAATATTAAAAATATGATTCAACTGATGGACAACTCTGCCCAGCAAGTGGACTGGATTGTAATGGAGAGAGAGGACTGCTCCTCTGGAAACATTGGAGCGATCCTTCTCTCACCAATGAAACTGAATAACATAAATTATAACAAAAACCCAATTATACATAGCACAATCAGAACTTGGAAACAAATAAAACAAAATTTAAAATTAAGAAATTTATCGCTTTTATCTCCCATAATTAATAACCCTTCATTTAATCCCTCTATTACAGACAAATCTTTCATACAATGGGATAGACTAGGAATTAAAACGTTCGGTGACTTGTACGAAACTGGAAAATTACTATCATTCCAACAATTACAAATAAAATACAAACTCGGAAATAATCAATATTTTAAATATTTTCAAATATGTGACTATTTGAAAAAAATATACAAAAGATCATCATAATACCGCAACAGATGTATTGGATGAAGGCAATGCAGATAAAAGCTGAATCAGCAAACTTAATATCATATTTGTATAATATTATTTTAAATGTAGAAATACCATCTACGGAAGGTATTAGAAGAGACTGGGAACAAGAATTAGCTATTAAAATCTCAAAGGAAAGGTGGAATGAACATTTATTAAACATGCCTAAATGTTCGATTAATGTAAGACACACTTTAATACAATTTAAAATTTTACATAGATTATATTATTCTAAAACTAAAATCAATAAAATGTTCCCAAATGTATCATCAATTTGTGATAAATGTCAATCTCAAGAAGCTACTACAGCACACTCATTTGTTTTCTGTACAAAAATTCAAAAATTTTGGATTGAAATTTTTGAAATCTTTACAAAATTATTTAAAATTAAACTGATACCCAAAGCAGAATGGATTATCTTCAGAAAACGGAAGATAGTCCAGAACTAAATGTGTTCCAAAAGAAATTAATAAATTTATGGGTTAATAACTGGAAAAAAGTTAATCCTAAAATTCTGGAAAAACGCTTCAATACCAACTATAAACATGTGGATTTCAAATATGTTCGAAACATTACACCTAGAAGAGATAACTCCTCCTGGCAGGTAAACCAGATCACTTCCACCTGACGTGGTCTGCATTTATATAATTATTACAAGTATATTAAACTGAGGTCAGGTAAGGGGGGATGAAAGCTGGAGAGTTGGCATGTCCCATTTGCGTGATGCTTACAAAAAAGTATTTGTTTTTCTCTTTTCCCTCTTTCTCTTTTTTCTTCTTTTTTAGGGTCTATTTCTTAATTCTTTCCTTTTGTTTTTAATTTCTTTTTTATAGGGACTTTGTCTTTTGTTTTTGTTTTTTGTTGTCACGTTTTTTACACCTTCACTTTTTTCCTTCACTTTCTTCTTTCTCTCAATCTCATCCTTTCCCTTTATTAGTGTAGAAAATAAACGGAGTACATTAATTGTAATAAGATATATGTGATGAGTACTAGTGTAATTGGTTGTAATGAAATGTACTTCTAATAAATAAATATAAAAAATTAAAAAATTAAATAGATATTCATTTATAATGCAGCGCTCTATTTACATGTCTAGACTTTAAACTGCAAGATAATGGGCAGTCATTTAAAACCGAAATGCATAGAAACTTGAGCAAAACACAAAGTGCTGGAGTAACTCAACGGGTCAGGCAGCATCTCTGAGGGAATGGATAGGCAATGCTTCAGTCTGGAGAAGGGTCCTGATCCAAATGTTGTCTCTCTATTCCCTCCACCGATGCTGCATGGCCCACTGAGTTCCTCCACCACTTTGTGTTTTTCGCAAGATTTCCGCATCTGCAGTTCGCGGTGCCTGCAAAGAAAGTTCTTCTCTTAGAGTTTCAGTTTAGTTTATTGTCACGTGTACCGAGGTACAGTGAAAAGCTTTTTGTTGTGTTCTAACCAGTCAACAGAAAGAGAATAATAGATTACAATCAATCCATTCAGCCATGATCACATTGAATGGCGGTGCTGGTTCGAAAGGCTAAATGCCTACTCCTGCACCTATTGTCTATTGTCTATTGTCTATTGTCTATTGTCTATTGTCATTTACAGTGTATAGATACATGATAAAGGAATAACGTTTAGTGCAAGGTAAAGCCAGCAAAGTCCGGTCAAGGATAGTCCGAGGGACATCAGAGGTAGATAGTAGTTCACCACTGCTCTCTGGTTGTGGTAGGATGATTCAGTTGCCTGATACAGATGGGAAAAAACTGTACATAGACACAAAAAACTGGAGTAGCTCAGCGGGACAGGCAGCATCCCTGGAGAGAAGGAATGGGTGACGTTTCGGGTCGAGACCCTTACTCAGACTGGTTAGGGAAAAATATAGACGATTATGTAGAGAGATAAAGAACAATGAATGAAAGATAAGCAAAAAAAAGAGTGTGAGAGCAGGAGGAATCACCGTGGGGAGCAGCGAGAAGAAACTGTCCCTGAGAGGGGGTGAATCTTTGCAGTTCTCTGCCCCTGGGAGTGGTTGAGACCGGATCGTTAAAAATATATAAATGTGGAGATGTTTGAAAGATAGAGGTACTCAAGGCTCTGGGGAAATGATACGGATGTGGAGTTGAGGCCAAGGTAAGATCAGCCATGGTCATATTGGACGGCAAGGTAGATTTGAGCGATATGGTGGCAATATGGTGGTGATATGGTGGCATCCTCTTGCTCTGACTTTCCACTGTTCTCATGTTGAGCTCTTTCTTCAGGCTGAATGTCTGTGGAACTGTTACATGGCTGAGATGCAGATACAATGCATGACTACAATAGCATCACAAAACAAACATAGATACAGAGAGAAGACATATGACACTTTCAAACAATTGATTTTAAAGCAGCATTGTGCTGAGATGTAAGTAACCCATCAATATATTTCTCTGAAGAAGGGTTTCGGCCCGAAACGTTACCTATTTCCTTCGCTCCATAGATGCTGCTGCACCCGCTGAGTTTCTCCAGCATTTTTGTGTACCTTCGATTTTCCAGCATCTGCAGTTCCTTCTTTAACAATATATTTCTCTTCTTAGCCAAACCCCTCAGCACCAGAGTTGCTTGGGATCTCCAGTTGTGTGAGATCTAACTCAGCTGACGAGGCTAATGTGCATAGACACAAAATGCTGGAGTAACTCAGCGGGACAGGCAGCATCTCTGGAGAGGAGGACTTTTCGGATCGAGACTCTTCTGAGGCTACTGTGTGATCAGATGACGGCTGCAAATAAGACAGGAGGTGAGGAAGGGCTTGTTGGTTGGGTTGTCTTTCCACCATTCACTCTTGGCCTCGATGAGTTCCTGTCAATGGACGACATAGACTTCGGACATTGTGGACATCACATTGGTCTCACCACTTTGGCCCATTTGAGGTGCTCTACGTCTCTGAAGAGTGTAAAACATGGAGATGACCGCTGCTCGGTAGTGCTGGCTTTGAGGTCTTGATCGTCGAATACTATTTTCACCACAATTCAGCCTTCAGGTATATATAAACACGACCGTCATGTGCTCCCCCCAACTCAATGACTGGGTGAGTCTGGCTCTTGAGCATAACTGTTCATCCTGTAGTTTAGCTTCCACGCCAGCACAAAGCATGTTGGAAATTTGGTGCATTAAGTGGTGAGGAAGATGGACTTGAAATTGGAGCCTTGCTTTAACCATGCACCCATACTTTGTCAACATGCACATGTAATATTAAAACAATTAAACGTCTAAGCTTAACAATCAATCTTCCTGCGCTCCATATAGATTTTAGTGTGAAATCAACTTTTGGGTCAGTGGCGTGCTAATGGTGTGTGTGAGTGGGTGGTTTAGAAGGAAATAATTGGTGAAATTATAGGATGGGACGGTGGCGCAACGGTACAGCTACTGCCTTACAGGTTCGATCCTGACTACGGGTGCTTGTCTGTATGGAGTTTGTACGTTCCCCCCGTGACCTGCGTGGGTTTTCACTGAGATCTCCTGTTTCCTCCCACACTCCAGAGACGTACAGGTTTGAAGGTTAATTGGCCTGGTATGAATGTGAAACTGTCCCAGGTGTGTGTAGGATAGTAGGATAGTGTTAATATGCGGCGATCGCTGGTCAGTGCAGACTCGGTGGGCCGAAGGGTCTGATTCCGTGCTGAATCTAAACTGAACTAAACTCGGAATGACGGGGTTGCTCTGGAGCCAGCGTCGACTCATGAGGCAGAATGGACGACTTCAATGTTGAAATGAAACATGCATTCTTGAATTTACACATAACGCATAATTCCTTTCAATGTTGAAGGAGGCCATTCTGCCTGTTGATTCGATGCTGGCTCGCGAGCAAACCCATCATTCCTGTTCCCCCATTTATTTTCCCGTAAGCCACCCACTCACATGAGTCATTAACACACCACTGATTCTCCCATCAACCACCGACCGTAAGAGTGATTTTACAACAACCAGAATGTCTTTAAGATGTAATAAGAAATAACCCTTGCTTTTCCTCTCTCTCCATCCCCCACCCTATATCTCCAACTAGTTTCACTGTTCTTCTGATTAATTTTACTGATTGTATGCCTGCTAGTCACCTTCCCCTCAGCCAACAATGAACCATTCGACATTTCCTCCATCATCGTCTGCTTTGATCTGTCATTTTCACACCTTACTCTTCCATATCTCTGGTTTCCCCCTCCCCTGACTCTCGGTCCGAAGGTGGGTCTCAACCTGAAACGTCACCCATGCCTTCTCTCCAGAGACGCTGCCTGTCCTGCTGAGTTACTCCAGCATTTTGTGTCTATCTTCGGTGTAAACCAGCATCTGCAGTTCCTCCTGCACAGAAGAAAAAATAGCAGCCCTTGGAGGAATCACAAATCCTCATCACAAGAAGAACCTGGAAACACAGGTCCAGGGTGGGGCTGGGTTCTCGGTGATCCACGAGGTAAGATCTTGGTCTGGGTCTCGGTGAGGTGTAGATCTGGGTAAGTCTGACTGCGGTTCTGATCTGGCTCTGCAGCGGAGGCTCCTGTGCTTCAGAAGTATTAGTATGTGGGAGCATTTGTATGGAGGACCACAGCCAAATTACCAGGCGTGCAGTGTGTATGGAATCAGGTTTTTTAAATACAAATCCCATTGTGCAGCACAGAGAAAAGTGGTGCGACGTGCAAGGATTTTAAAGCCTTACAGTGCTACAACCCTGAGAAATGATCAGGGCACACTGGCGTGGCTGACAGCCTGTCTGAATGCAACATCTTCAATAGAACCTCACATTGCCCAGCAAGTGTGGAAGAGTGATTTCAGAAAAAAAGTCAAATAGTGAAATCACCTGTCCATAAACCGATAGCAATTAAAATGTAAAGACAATCAACCAAATAATCGAATGCATACAGCATTTGTTGTTAGGTTGCAACATAGCAAATCGAACCATTCAACCCTTATTAAACACATAACATATGAGAGTACATATGTAGATTGGGATTGAAAGCCAATATGTAAATCCAGTGATTAATCCATGTCAAGAAATCCTCACTCAATTAAATGATGAAACCATCAGAAGCAAAGAAAATGCCACTAGTTGCTCTTCCTTTTGATTTGCGAGACTAATTGTTCAGGAAAGAACTGCAGATGCTGGTATAAATCAAAGGTGGACACAAAATGCTGGAGTAACTCAGTCTGAAGAAGGGTCTCGACCAGAAACGTCACCCATTCCTTCTCTCCAGAGATGCTGCCTGTCCCGCTGAGTTACTCCAGCATGTTGTGTCTACCTTCGACTAATTGATCAACCTTGATGGAACTGTAATGACCAAACCTCGTGTCGGGTGGTGGGGAAGAGTAGTTCTCGTCTTGCCACTGGGGGTTGGCAACACTGCATCAAAAGTAACTCCAGCATGAAAGCTTAACTATCTCAATATCTCAGGGCTCCAAGCTGCATACAGGCCATCCCTTCAACTAACTGAAAAATGAGGTCATTTCATCTCCAATAAATGGTGCCAATTTTTCAAAAGTGAACTATTTATTAGCGATAGCAGATAGCTGCTTAGAGATGGAATCTTCTCTACACTCATGGTTCGCAAGGGAACTACAAAACCTGTTTCTCCATCATCTCCCAAAATTGTCACTGTGACTCCTTGCAGAGCAGTTAGATATTACAGTTTCCCATAACATCTCTGGGCCCTGTTATTTGCTCAATACACTCTTTTAGACTAATTAGAGTCAATTCTTTTTTCTCTGCTACACTGTACTCATTTGCCCTAGAATAAATCATAAATGTGTCAGTTACATCATATAAGCATTCACCTTAAAAGGCAGAGCTTGCATTTACAAGGGGTTTCTCCTTGCCCCAGGAAACACACAGGGTTGGTTAACAACCTAGACAAGGGTTTGTTTGGATTGGAGTTGCTATAGTGAAGGACAGGAGACAAGTTGGACATAAAATCATCACTTGCTCCTCTTGACTTCTTATCCAAGTGTCTAAATCACTCTCTCGGCAGCTCTGCACAATGAAAGGGCAGCACGGTGGCGCAGCGGTAGAGGACCCAGGTTCGATCCTGACTACGGGTGCTGTCTGTATGGAATTTGTATGTTCTCCCCGTGACCACATTGGTTTCCTCTGGGTGCTCTGGTTTCCTCCCACATGCCAAAGACGTGCAGGTTTGTAGGTTAATTGCCTTCTGTAAATTGTCCCTAGTGTGTAGGATAGAACTAGTGTATGGGTGATCGCTGGTCGGCACTGACTCGGTGGGCCGAAGGGCCTGTTTCCAAGCTGTATCTCTAATCCCTGTGTAAACATCTGACCGGCTAATCTACCGCTATGTTGACATGACACCAACATTGGCGGACGCTAAGGAGATATCTGGCTGCCCAAAGCTGAATATCGACTCTGTCTAAAGAAGGGTTTGATCTGAAACGTCACCCATTCCTTCTCTGCAGAAATGCTGCTTGTCCCGCTGAGTTACTCCAGCTTTTTGTGTCCAATTTCTGCCCAAAGCTGAATATCCATGAGATGCGTTGGTCATCTACAGTAGAACAGCATTCCACCAAAACCTACAACCTCCTCGCCCAGTGTATTCCCTAAGATCTCCATCGTGGTGCATCAATGAGGAGATGGACTTGAGAACAAGGCACTGACCTGGTGATGACACGGCGTACATCCAACAACACCTAGCCCAACACAATCAATATGCAGCAACAGAGCTCCAGTCCTCCACTCAGTGGAACAAACAAAGCCCTCTAATCTCATCACAGTGGCTCAAGAAGACGGCAGCGGACACCATGTTCTCCAAGGCAATGGCCGATAAACAAAACAAGTTAGCCTTGGCATCGCTGCCTACATCCTGTGAGCTGACAAAAAGGCTGTTTCTTTGAGGTCCCTTTAGGTTTAGTTGGGTGGAGGGAGACTCTTTAATAACACTGCACATGGCAGAGATTTCCAGCTTTAGTTGCTTCAGATTAATGTTCAAACCTACATCGCGTGGAAGACGCGATGCGCTCCCGATACTATTTATATTCATGAAAGGAGCACATCAGAGGTGAACAGCAGCTTCTCAAGAAAGTTCTCCATAGGGATTCTCTCCATTCCCACATCACCTGGATGTACGTGTGTGATATCTGAATGCTTGCCTGATGATTACTGGAGGAGTTGAATGCTCACATCGACCAGGAATCAACACACTTCATCACAAGCACCGTGGCAATTATCAAAGATTGATCGAGTCTTGCTGACCGTTTCCTTCAGCTTAGTATAGAGATACATGGCGGAAACAGGCCCGTTGTCCCAGCGAGTCCGATCCCCGCACACTTACACTATCCTACACACACTAAGGGCAATTTACAATTTTACCCATGCCAATTAACCTGCAACCCTGTACATCTTGGAGTGTGGGAGAACACCGGAGCACCTGGAGAAAACCATCGCAGGTCACGGGGAGAACATACAAGCGCTGTACCAACAAGCATCCGTCGTCAGGATCGAACCTGGGTCCCTGGCACTGAAAGGCAGCAACTTTACCCACTATGTCGCCTGGATGGTTGTCCATTTAACACCATTGAGAGAGGCAAATGTGATTTCCATATGCTGACCTATGTTGTAAGGATGGACGCATCTCTGAATGCAATCTGGTTCCATTTTGATTGCTAAGTACTCCTTGGGACTTTGCGAAGAGACAGAGCCATTGATTTGCTCTGATTTTTTCACTGTGCAGCAGAGTGACCTGTACATTGTCCAATGAAAGGCAGCACTATATGTTCAATGGACCAGTACGTTATTTTCTATATCTTAAGCCTCTGCCCAAAGGGCACTTCTGTTTTATAGCTTTATCAGAGTAGAATCGATGGGTGTAATTTGGCCAATGCTCCCCGGGTAAAACCGCCAGTCTCTGCTCAGAGAGAGTATCAGAAATATAAAGCAATAAATGTTTCATCTCCAGATGAGCGTAGTTTTTAGTTTTAGTTTTAGGGTGTCACAGTGACACAGCAGTAGAGTTACCGCCTTACAGCCAGAGATCATGACTACAGATGCTCTGTGTATGGGTTTGTATGTTCTCCCTGTGACCTGCGTGTTTTTTTTTCAAGAGTTCCGGTTTCCCCCCGCACTCCAAAGATGTACAGGGATATGGATATGGGGAGAAGGCAGGCACGGGTTATTGATTGGGGACGATCAGCCATGATCGTAATGAATGGCGGTGCTGGCTCCAAGGGCTGAATGACCTCCTCCTGCACCTATTTTCTATTCTATCTATGTTTGTAGGCTAATTGGCTTGGTAAAATTGTAAATTGTCCCCAGTGTGTGTGGGATAGTGTTATTGTGTGGGGATCGCTGGTCGGTGCTCTCAGTGGGCGGAAGGGCCTGTTTCTGTGCTGTATCTCTAAGCTAAACTGAGATACAGCATTGAAACAGGCCCTAGTTCTATGCTAACCTGCTAACCAGTTGTATGTGAATATAACCAGTATTATGTTCTATGTTAACCAGTTCTATGCTAGCATACTCTATCCAATTGTTCTCAAAGTTGCTCTACTCAACAGCCAAAAATCTGTAGCCTCCCTTTGATCTGGTATTTTGTTGGTTCACATGCTTGATCAATGGTGTTTTCTCATTAATGTTTTATTATTATTAATGTTTAGTGTTTTCTGAGTCATTCGTAACTGTCACTGTATGTCATGTTGTTACTTGTGGGCGGAGCACCAAGGCAAATTCCTTGTATGTGAATACTTGGCCAATAAACTTACTTACTTACTTACTTACTTACTCTATCCAATTGTGGCAATTTACAGACGACAAGTAACCTTTTAACCTGCACGTCTTTGGAATGTGGGAGGAAACCGGTGCACCCGGAGGAAACCCACACAGTCACAGGGCGAATGTGCAAACTCCACGCGGTCAGCATCTGAGGTCAGGACTTTGGCGCTGTGAGGAAGCAGCTCTACCAGCTGTGCCACTGTGCCATCCTGAAGATAGAGCGACAAAGCTCATAGTGTATGTTAACCACTGGTTAGAAATTCACATTTTTATAAGTACAACTGTTTTTCTGTGAAAAACGTCATCCTCACACAGCAATGAAGATGTCCTGGAGTTATATAGAGTCATAGAGTGATACAGCATGGAAACAAGCCCTTCAGCCCAACTTGCCCACACCGATCAACATGTCCCATCTACACTAGTCCACCTGACTGTGTTTGGCCCACATCCTTCTAAACCTTAGATAGACACAAAAGCTGGAGCAACTCAGCGGGTCAGGCGGCATCTCTGGAGTAAAGGAATATGTGACGTTTCGGGTCGAGAACCTTCTGCAGACTAGTAGAGTCATACAGTACGGAAACAGGACCTTCGACCCAGCTTGCCCACACCGGCCAATATGTCCCATCTCCACTAGTCCCACCTGCCTACATTTGGCCCATATCCCTCCAAACCTGTCCAGTCCATGTACCTGTCTAATTGTTTCTTAAACGTTGCTATAGTCCCAGCCTCAACTACCTCCTCTGGCAGCTCGTTCCATACACCCACCACCCTTTGTGTGTACAGTCAGCGTGCGTGATAGTGTTATTGCCTGTGTGCATAACCCATGTGCAGGAGCAAAGCACAGCTTGCGTGTTGAATATCATAATGCAAACAGAGAGTCTGCAAATTATGGAGGAAATTAATTCCAATGGCCAATGTTTGGAATAGATTTACTCTTCAGCAGATTCTGCATTTACTATTATTATTGGACAGAGAAGGGAGCACTCCAGTTGATAAGGTTCAAAGGACGAATGTTTGTGTGTCTGCGGAATTACTGAACTTGCTTCTTGCTTTGCTTTTTGAATCATATATTTGTCATAAAACTGACATTTTCCTGCCCTCATATCAGAGAGGGGGCTCATCCATGACATTCCCCAGGTGTGGAACAAAGGACTTTGCAATATGCCTCACTTTGTACTTCTTTCCACTTGCATTCATGGACCATACTTTCAATTGTGCCCAAATGTTCACTGATCCAAGATTGCCTGGGTCAATGCCTTGAGTAAATAAATGGTGCATTGTTTATTTGCTTTTGTATTACTGAATATCACTCGCAACACATTCCTACGCCACGGTGGATTCTAAAAGTAGGCGGCTAAGGTCCAGAATAAGTGGACTATTTAATGGACTTAATACCATACTTAAACCCACTTAAGCCTGTACTCGCTAGAGTAAAGAAGGATGAGGGGACACCTCATTGAAACTTACTGCGTGAGTTTCTGTGTGTGTGGGTTTCCTCCGAAACTTGCTGTATAGTGAAAGGCTTGGGTAGAGTAGATATGGAGAGGATGTTTCCATTAGTGGGAGAGGTCTAGGACCAGAGGCCACAGCCTCAGAATGAAAGGACATGCCTTTTGGAAGGATTTGAGGAGGAATTTATTTAGTCAGAGGGTGGTGAAGATGTGGAATTCTTTGCCAGAGAAGACTATTGAGGACAAGTCAATGGACATTTTTAAGGCAGAGATAGAAAGATTCTTGATTAGTACAGGTCAGGGGTCATGGGGAGAAGGAAGGTTTAGGGGGTTAAGAGGGAAAGAGAGATCAGCCATGATTGAATGGTGGCAGAGTAGACCTGATGGGCCAAATGGCCTAATTCTGCTCTTATCGTATATATGAACTTATGAAAAGCCAGATATAGAGGAATTTGATTTTATGTCAGAGCTTTGTGATTCTTTGGAATTCTCTATTCTGATGAAGCATGGATATTGAAAACTTGAATATATTCATGGACAGTTTGGCAGCGATTGATAGTGAAGATCGAGATCAGATCAGCCGTAACCTTGTTGTCCTGTAAATTAACATATCTTTCCTAGCAGTCTCATAGAGTAATGCTGGCAAGATCCTCCTCGCTCCCACGACCACACTCGTTACCTCCCATATCCCTATGATGCGCGAGTGATCACTGTGATCTATGTGATCCCACTTTCTCATGCACTCCCTGCACGAGGGGCAACTTACACAGGCCGATTGACCTGCAAAACCCGCACCCCCTTGGGGTGTGGGAGGATAAAGGAGTACCCGGAGGAAACCCACGCGGGTCACAGGGAGAGCATGCAAACTCCACATAGACAGCACCTGTAGTCAGGATTGAACCGTGTCTCTGGCGCTGTGAGGCAGCAACTCTACCAGCTGCACCCCTGTGCTGTGGATTTTCCCCAAGCTGGCTGCTGCATACAGAGACATCATTTGCTCTCATTACAGTTCTGAGTGGTAATTTCTGCACCTGGAGGTTCGACTGGCTCTGGCTCTCACCTCTGTTCAGCGAGAAGCCACTATCACCAGGCAAGCATCCTCACAGTTTGAATAGCTGGCAAGGAAACTGTTGTAGGGAGCCATAAATTAATTGCGCTAGCTCTCTGCCAATTCCACCTGCACATCGACACGGTGAATATTTGAGCTGATCAGCATTTGTTTTCCTATAAAAGTTCAGATTTAATTAATAGCTCTCAGCTAAGTTCGATGATTGCATTGACTTTATTGACGCAAGCATGAAACTGCGTTTTCCCAGAGCTTTTCCCAATGGCAGGATGCACCAAAGAGCTCCGCCACTAAAGAAGAGCTTCCCAATTGTCATTGGTCTTAAACTGCAGGGAATAAACGCAGACCACTTGCACTGATGCATTTCTGATAAACAGCAGTACATTGAGATGAGTGATCAGATGTTCTGTACTTTTGCTGTTATTGTTGAAGGCCCATGGGATCCATACCTCAATTGGATCAAGTAGATGAGGCGACAGCTTTAACATTTAGTCTGGAAACTCTCCAACAGTCTAACCCTTCCTCCGTCCCGTTCCTTCAACAGTATAATGTTCTCACCACCATAGCCACCTCCACACGGCCCCTCTGAATATGCTGAATCATATAGAAACATAGAAAATAAGTGCAGGAGTAGGCATTCCGCCACTTGAGCCAGCACCGCCATTCAATATGATCATGGCTGATCATACAAAATCAGTACCCCGTTCCTGCTTTTTCCCCATATCCCTTGATTCCCATTACGCAATGCTCAGTCGATACTGCCCCTCCAACAATAAGGTCATAAGGAATAGGAGCAGAATTGCCATTCGGCCCATCAAGTCTACTCCGCCATTCAATCATGGCTGATCTATCTCTCCCTCCTAACCCCATTCTCCTGCCTTTTCCCATAACCTCTGACACCTGTACAAATCAAGAATCTATCTATCTCTGCCTTAACAATATCCATTGATGGCCTCCACAGCCTCTGTGGCAAAGAATTACACATATTCACCACCCTCTGACTAAAGACATTTCTCCTCATCTCCTTCCTAAAAGAATGTCCTTTAATTCTGAGTCTATGACCTCGAGTCCTAGACTCTCCCACTATGCAGCATTATCTCACCATTACCCCTGCAATTAGACCTACAACAGACCTTTGATATTGTCCCACCAACAATGCATAGCACCCTCACTGTTTCTCTCCAAATATACAGTTCCCTTGATACTCCCTCTCTGATTTTACAGCCCCCTCCCAGTCCTCCCCCTTTGACAGTGATACCTCAGTACTACATAACTATGCAGCGCACCCTCACTCCTGCCCGTTTAACAGTGAAGAGTCTCTAAAGGGGCTGCTCCTTGCCTTCTGGCTGCACTTCACGCCCACCATCCTCATCTTTGGACACCCTGTGCGTAGGGGAGAGGGTAGGGCTGAAGATGTCCTGGCCAGGTTTGCTCCTAGGCCTGGCCAAGCTGGCCATCCGCGAGTCACCTCGCCTGGCGGAAGAGGGCTCTGCCCAAGCCGGCTGCCTGCCCCCTTATCCGGGGTTACGTCCACGCCTGGGTGGTTTTAGAGAGGGACTAGGTGTTGTCCACGGGCGTCCTGGGCAATTTCAGGGACCGCTGGGCACCCGGCGGGGGAGGGGGGGGGGGGGGGGGGTGGAATTCATCCTAAAGGCCCTGTCCCACTGTACGAGGTACTTCAAGAGTTTTCCCCGAGTTTTCCCCCTGATCCGAACTCGGAGAATGTCCGTAGCGGGTCCGTAGGAGTTCGTGGATGTCTCGTGGCGGCTCGTAATGCTAACGGTAGGTACTCGGAAATCCGGGTAAACTCGTGACGTATTTTCAACACTGTGATAAATGTCCACAGAGTAAAAAAATACGCGTGATGAAAAAAATTGTTACTTTTTACTCGTACGAGCCGATACGAGACATCCACGAACTCCTACGAACCCGCTACGGACATTCACCGAGTTCGAATCGGGGAAAAACTCGGGAGGAACTCTTGAATTACCTCGTACAGTGGGACAGGGGCTTCAATAAGGATGGTGATATCGTTGTTTAAGAGTATATTTGACATTTAAGAATATTTGTTTAAATAAATGGGTGATTTTGTATTATGGCGGTGGGTTTGTCTGGCATTGCTTTGTACTGTATATATTATTCGTGCAATAATTGATTACATTTAGTTTTGGATATAAAAACAGTGCAGAGTGGGCTTGCTCAGTACTCCATGACTCTGCCGGGTGGCTGCAGTCCTGCCCTTCAATCTGTCCAGCACTGGGCTCCTAGTACAATGCCCCTTCGGTATGGCCTTTCTGACTGCTGCAGAATCCCCCCCCCCCCCCCCATTCCTGTTCCTGCGACTATACACTGTCCCACTGACGGTGCCTCCATCAGTCACTGACCCAGCTCACCAAGGCTTTCAATTCCTGGCAAGCT
>CM075990.1:7511063-7550315 GCA_038087875.1 Malacoraja senta | reverse complement strand
ACACACACACTCGGGATAATTTACATTTATAGAAAGCCAATTAACCTACAAACCTGTACGTCTTTGGAGTGTGGGAGGGTAACCGAAGATCTCGGAGAAAACCCATGCATTACAAACCATAGACAGCACCCATAGTCAGGATCCAACCCAGGTCTCTGGTGATGAAAGGGCTGTAAGGCAGCAACTATATATGTATTTGTATTTATATAGAATTTGTTAAATGCATCATTTCTGATGTGCAGGTATTACGTTAGAGAGGTGTCCACTTTATAACCGCAATGATATACTTGCTACTACATGTTCAGTTTGTATTTGCTTGTTAACATGTAGGTAGCTTATTATTACATGTGGAGTTAGTTATAGTCCTTAGTATTAGTGTGTCTAAGCAGTTCAGATACAACTTTGGCTTTGGGCTTAGTTTTCTTGGTCGAGAGCTTATCATAGAAACATAGAAACATAGAAAATGGGTGCAGGAGGAGGCCATTCGGCCCTTCGAGCCAGCACCGCCATTCATTGCGATTATGGCTGATCGTCCCTAATCAATAACCCGTGCCTGCCTTCTCCCCATATCCCTTGACTCCACTAGCCCCTAAAGCTCTATCTAACTCTCTCTTAAATCCATCCAAAGATTTGGCCTCCACTGCCCTCTGTGGCAGGGAATTCCATAAATTCACAACTCTCTAGGTGAAAACGTTTTTTCTCACCTCAGTCTTAAATGGCCTCCCCTTTATTCTAAGTCTGTAGCCCCTGCTTCTGGACTCGCCCAACATTGGGAACATTTGTCCTGCATCTAGCTTGTCCAGTCCATTTATAATTTTATATGTTTCTATAAGATCCCCCTCATCCTTCTAAACTCCAGTGAATACAACCCTAGTCTTTTCAATCTTTCCTCATATCCTGGTGTCATAGCACAAGTACTTTGTGTTTTAATTGTAATCTTATATCGTAACCCAACATCACGACAGTGAGTGGTTTGCATTGGTTTATTAACTGTGGAAATGAAGTATGTATGAGTGTAAGTACACTTCACAGTAGAATTGAAGTATATACAGTATGTGTGAGCGTACTTTTAGGATATACATTTGGGGCGGCACAGTGGCGCAGCGGTAGAGTTGCTGCCTTACAGCACTTGCAGCGCCAGAGACCAAGGTTCGATCCCAACTACGGGTGGTGTCTCTACGGAGCTTGTACGTTCTCCCCGTGACCGCGTGGGTTTTCTCTGAGATCTTCGGTTTCCTCTCACAGGTTTGTAGGTTAATTGGCTTGGTTTAAGTGTAAATTGTCTTTAGTGTGTGTAGGCTAAGTGTTAATGTGCGGGGATCGCTGGTTGGTGCGGATTCTGAGGGTCGAAGGGTCTGTTTCCGCGCTGTATCTCTAAACAAAAATAAAGATTTGTGAACCTCACCCTGAAATGTTGCCGTGCCCATACTGTTTAGTTACGGTGCTGACTCCTATCAAAAAATCATATTTTACTATCAACTTCTCTAGTCTGAGTGACAGTACTTGCAGTCAAACCAAGAACCAAAATGTCCGAGGGGTCGACTTTTGATGTACCAATGAAAGTCAAGGTGAGACAAGATCGTTAAGTTCAGAAATGGATGATACTTCAAACCTAGCTGGTGAATCTACAACTTCTGCAGAAGCATCATCAGCACTACTGCTGAGGTCACAAGTGCACACAAACCAATGACTCAACCAAATGTGTAAAGTGTACAGTCTGATATTCTTTGTTTACAAGAAACACCAGTAATCTATGCAACGTCACTGCCAACCAATTATAGTGGTTTTAATGTTGTATTGATGTTGCTTTCCTTCCCATTCCCACGATGACCTTTCTGTCCTGGGCCTCCTCCACCGTCAGAGAGAGGCCACACTCAAATTGAAAGAACAGTATCTCATATTTCACTTGGGCAGCTTACACCCCAGCGGTATGAATATCGATTTCTCTTACTTCAAGTAAGCATTACATCCCCTCTCTCTCCGTCCCTCCCCCATCCAAGTCGTTGGACAAGTTTCAACGTCATCTTGTTGAGTCTCATTGTCTGTAACTTGTTTTCACCTCACCCACAGCTAACAATGGCCTGTTTTCTTTATCATAGTTACTTTTTTGCATATCTTTCATTCATTTGTTCTCTATCTCTCTACATCACTGTATATATCCCTTGTTTACATTTTCCCTGACTCTCTGTCCGAAGAAGGGTCTCGACCCAAAATGTCACCTATTCCTTTTCTCCAGAGAGGCTGTCTGACCCACTGAGTTACTCCAGCTTTTTGTGTCTATCTTCGATTTTCCTATTGTCATGTGAAGCAAGACACAATGAAAAACTTTGTTTTTCGTGCTTTCCGGGCAGATCATATCATATATAGAAGCATAGAAACATAGAAAATAGGTGCAGGAGTAGGACATTCGACCCTTCGAGCCTGCACCGCCATTCAATATGATCATGGCTGATCATCCAACTCAGTATCCTGTACCTGCCTTCTCTCCATACCCCCTGATCCCTTTAGCCACAAGGGCCACATCTAACTCCCTCTTAAATATAGCCAATGAACTGGCCTCAACTACCTTCTGTGGCAGAGAATTACACATTCACCACTCTCTGTGTAAAAAATGATTTTCTCATCTCGGTCCTAAAAGATTTCCCCTTTATCCTTGAACTGTGACCCCTTGTTCTGGACTTCACCAACATCGGGAACAATCTTCCTGCATCTAGCCTGTCCAACCCCTTAAGAATTTTGTAAGTTTCTATAAGATCCCCCCTCAATCTTCTAAATTCTAACGAGTACAAGCCGAGTCTATCCAGTCTTTCTCCATATGAAAGTCCTGACATCCCAGGAATCAGTCTGGTGAACCTTCTCTGTACTCCCTCTATGGCAAGAATGTCTTTCCTCAGATTAGAAGACCAAAACTGTACGCAATACTCCAGGTGTGGTCTCACCAAGACCCTGTACAACTGCAGTAGAACCTCCCTGCTCCTATACTCAAATCCTTTTGCTATGAACGCTAACATACCATTCGCTTTCTTCACTGCCTGCTGCACCTGCATGCCTACTTTCAATGACTGGTATACCATGACACCCAGGTCTCGCTGCATCTCCCCTTTTCCTAATATATGAGTACAATCATAACGTAAGTGAAAGAGAAAATATACAAAGTATAAAACAAAGCTGCAGCTGCAGTGAAGTGCAGATAAAAAAGTGCAAGGGCTGCAACAAGGTAGATTGGAAGGTCAGGAGTACATCCTTAGCATTTGGGAAGTCCGTTCAAGGGTCTGATAATAATGTCCGTGTTCTGAATATAATGTCCGTGCTTTCAAGTTTTGAATCTTCTGCCTGATGGGAGAGGGTCAAAGAATGAATGACTGGGGTTGTGAGCAGTCCTTGATAATGCAGACTGCTTGCCTGAAGCAGCATGAAGAATAGATGGGTTTGATGGGCAGAGGCTGGTTTGCATAATGGCCAAGACTGTGTCCACAACGGCCTGGTGGTGTAGCGGGTTCGATCCCGACTACGGGGCTGTCTGTATGGAGTTTGTACCTTCTCCCCGTGACCTGTGTGGGATTTTCCAAGATTTTCCAGAGACGTACAGGTTTGCAGGTTAATTGGCTTGGTATAAAAAAGTAAATTGTCCATAATGTGTGTGTAGGATAGTGTTAATATGCGGGGATCGCTGGTCGGCGCGGACTCGGTGGGCTGAAGAGCCTATTTCCGTGCTGTATCTCTAAACTAAACTAAACTAAACTCTCTGTAGTTTATTTTGGTCTTGGAAAGTGTTGATGCTGAACCAAGATGTGTTGCATCATGATCAGATGAGTTCCAGGGTTCATCTGCAGAAACTGGTAAGAGTTATTGGAGACCAACTGTGTTTCCTTCATCTTCTGAAGGAAGTTGTGTCATTGGTTTGCTCTCTTGGCCAGAGTTTGTCACTCCTTTCAGGAACGCATCACTGGGTTGCAAGAATATCTAAAGTAAAGTTCTCGAGACCAGTTTGTGAAGGGTCCTTGAATCGGAACATCACCTTTTGTTTGAAGTTCCCTTGTCTTGCGTGTACACTCGGTCGGAATGGTACCATTCGCCGCCGCCGTTTCGGCGCCTCCGTTTTGGAGGGTTAGGGTGAGGGTGAGGGTTAGGGTTAGGGTTAGGGTTAGGGTTAGGGTTAGGGTTAGCTTTTACGTTCTGTCCTTTTTACTTTTGTTTCAGAATCCAAGTTGGCTTTTTTTTGTCTTTCTTTTTAGCTTTCTCTTCCTGACTCGATACTAAATTCAGTTTTCTAACTGAACTACTCATCAACCTGATCAATGCTGCTACATAATGTTTATGTAGCTCTTTCTATTCTCAAACTCTTTTCAGTTAACGCTAACCCTAACCCTCCAAAACGGAGGCGGCGAAACAGCGGTGCCGGAATGGCAGCGCCAAAAAGTACCCGACCCCACTCGGTAACACGTGTAATTCATAGACGAGCACACGCTGAATACAAATATGTTAGAGGGGCAGAGAGAGGGAGAGAGACACACACAGTAATAGGTGCAGAGAGAGAGCACAACTGGTGCAGAGGGGCGCAAAGAGAGACACAGAGGGAGATAGAGACACGGAGAGAGGGAGAGACACACACACACGCACACGGAGGGAGAGAGAGGCACAGAGAGAGAGACAGAGGGAGGAGTGTATAAGAAGAGATTAAGAGACAGGGATGAGAAGGGAAGTATGAGACCAGGAGGTGAAAGAAACGGTGAGGGGTAGAGGAGACAAGGAAAGGGTGAGAATAATTAGAGAGATGGGAATACGACAGAGAGATTAAGAAGGAACATTGAAATAAAAACAGGATGTTTGAAAGGGGGGACAGATGTGGGGAGAGAGAGCAGACAGTGGAAGAGAGACAATGAGAGAGAGACAGCGGGAGAGACTGAGGGTGACATACAGATGTGATCAGCTAGAGAGAGAGAGACACACACACAGGGATGAAGACAGACTAGTAGAAAGAGAGAATGACACAAAGAGAGTGCGAGACAGAGAGACAGCGAGACAGACAGAGACAAAAGGGGAAACAAATAGAGAGAGGGAGAGTGCAGGGATTACAATGGATGAATTTGAAAATGGATTCCATGCCAATAGACTCCAATGGTTGCAAGGTTAGGAGGAGCAGAAACTATTAAAAATTGGCAGGAGTAACCATGGGGACTGCCAGAAACTGTACTGCCATGGTGGGAAGTGAATGATTGATCCACATTAGAATGTGAATACCCCTAGTATATGATTAGATGGAACGTTCATAGTCATAACCAAGGCCTCAACCATGGGGAACAAACGTTTTTAACCATTCACATCAGTACCAATGACTTGGGAATGGTTGATATGCTCCTGATTTGTTCAGTTTAGTTTAGTTTATTGTCACGTGTACTAAGGTACAGTGAAAAGCTTTTGTTGCATGCTAACCAGTCAGTGGAAAGACAAGATATGATTACAATTGAGCCATCCACAGAGCACAGATAAAGTTAGTGCAAGATAAAGTCCAGTAAAGTCTGATTAAAGACAGTCTGAGGGTCTCAAATGAGGTAGATAGCAGCTCTGGGCATGTATTGATTTTGCATTTGACTTTTGGATTATTTTCTCTTTTAGTCTCAGGCATTTTAATGTTTACTCGACCCAAAACCTTTTTGAACCTTTTTGAAGGAGACACGGTGGGGCAGCGGTCGAGTTGTTCCCTTACCACGCAAGAGACACGGGTTCGATCCTGACTACGGGTGCTGTCTGTACGGAGTTTGTACGTTCTCCCCGTGACCTGCGTGGATTTTCTCTGGGTGCTCCAGTTTCCTCCCACACTCCACAGACGTACAGGTTTGTAGGTTAATTAGACAATAGACAACAGGTGCAGTAGTAGGCCATTCGGCCCTTCGAGCCAGCACCGCCATTCAATGTGATCATGGCTGATCATCCCTTGATATCATTGTAAATTGTCCCTAGTGTGTGTAGAATAGTGCAAGTGTGCAAGGATCGCTGGTTGGCACAGACTCAGCGGGCTGAAGGGCCTGTTTCCGTAGTGTCTCTCTAAACTAAACCATTTATTTATTTTTTTTATTTTGGATAGATTTTCTTACCAAATCAATTGTTAAACTTTTCTGACCATCAGAGTTACGTACAAAAGGCCATCGTGGTGTCTTGCGCATGTCCTTGGCATCTATCACCTGAGCTCCAGTGGTTTCGATTAGTTTAGTTTGGAGATACAGCATAGATACAGGTCCTATCGTCCACCGAGTCCATGCCGAACATCGATCACCCGTCCACACTAGTTCTATGCTATCCCACTTTCTCATCCACTCCCAACACACGAGAGGGCAATTTACAGAGGCCAACTAACCTACAAACATACACACCATTGGGATGCGGGAGGAAATGGCAGCAACCGGAATAAACCCTTGTGGTCACAGGTAGAAAGTGCAAACTCCACACATTCAGCAGCCGAGGTCAGGATCGAGCTCAGGTCTCTGGCACAGTGAGGCAGTGGCACTTTTGTGCTGCCCATTTTACTCAAGTTCGACTGCATTCTTTGGGATGTTCAAAGCAGTGAGAGCTGGAGGGGCCATAAGTGGATCCAAGGGAACAGCATGGTTATAAATATGTGGAGTGAGCGGGATCCACTATGATCCAACTTGTTAATAACTCTGTGAGAGGATGCATCCATTTACACTACTTCTATCGTACCATCGGAAAACATTTTAGCTCATCATCTAAATAATGGATAAACAAGGTGAATGATGGCAGGCAAATGCCTAACCTTGATGGACTTAGTCACCTCCTGATTATCGAGTATTTGCCCACTTTTCCTCCCCCCTGTTACCCGTAACTCAGCCAATTTCCCAGATGGGTCAATAAACTGTCTTCTAGTCTGTCTGGAAGTTCTGAATGAAAGACTTTATCAAATCCCCTTCGGATGTCTACTTGAAAACGTCAATTGGCCTTCCCCAGTTTATTCTTTCATTTAAGAAGCTAATCCAGGCTTACCAGACACAATTGACCCAGTACACATCCATGTTGACACACAATGATCAATTGACAAATTTTAAGCATATTGGCAACTACTTAACAACCCGTGTAGAAACAAGAATCTGCAGATGCTGGTTTACAGAGAACGACACAAAGTGCTGGAGTAACTCCGCGGCTCACGCAGCATCTCTGGAGAACATGAATAGATGACAATTTGCACCGGGATCCTTCTTCAGTCTGAAGTTTACAATGCAACGGTATGAATATTGAATTCTCCAATTTTAGAGTCATAGTGATACAGAGTGGAAACAGGCCCTTTGGCCTAACCTGCCCACACCGGCCAACATGTCCCAGCTACACTAGTCCCACCTTTGACCCATATCCCTCCAAACCTGTCTGATCCATGTACCTGTCTAACTGTTTCTTAAACGTTGGGATAGTCCCGACCTCAACTACCTCCTCTGGCAGCTTGTTCCATACACCCTCCACCCTTTGTATGAAAACGTCACCCCTGGACATTCCTATGAAATCTTTTCCCTTTTGCCTTAAACCTTAAACCTAAGTCCTCTATAAACCTCCCCTCCCCTTCAACCTCCTATACCTCCCTTCCCCCCCCCCCTCCTCTGTGCCTCGCCTGGACTGAATACTATTCCTACATTCCTTCCTCCAGCTTCACAGTTTGCAACTCTTCAATCCTTTTCTCTTACACTGTCTGTCTTTTCATCTCTGGCCTTTTTCCAACCATCTTCCTCACTTGTATCCACCTCTTACCTGCTGGGCTTTGTCTTGCCCCTCTGGGCTTTGTCTTGCCCCTCTGGCCTTTGTCTTGCCCCTCTGGCCTTTGTCTTGCCCCTCTGGGCTTTGTCTTGCCCCTCTGGCCTTTGTCTTGCCCCTCTGGGCTTTGTCTTGCCCCTCTGGACTTTGTCTTGCCCCTCTTCTCTTCCTGCTTTCTCCACCTCCACCACCACCCACCAATCAGTCTGAAAGATCACAAATATCCATGTTCGGTATCAGTGTACATACAGTATATCACCCAGAGAGAGAGAGAGAGAGAGAGAGAGGGAGAGAGAGTGCTTGACCCATTGAGGTACTCCAGCACTTTGCGTTCATTTTCTCCAGAGAATACATGCTGGGCTCATGGACCTATTATTGTTTGGTTTTCAATGTTACCTTTTTAAACTAGTTGAGTGATACACCCAGCTATCCAATTATATGAACAGTCATGCATTGCGAAACGTCTTGAAGGAAGATGGACACAAAAAGCTGGAGTAACTCAACGGGTCAGGCAGCATCTCCGGAGAGAAGTAATGGGTGACGTTACGGGTTGAGACCCTTCTTCAGATAAGTCTGAAGATGGGTCTCGACCTGAAACATCCCCTATTCCTTTTCTCCAGAGATGCTGCCTGACCCGCTGAGTTACTCCAGCATTTTGTGTCCATCTTCGGTGTAAACCAGCATCTGCAGTTCCTTCCAACAAACTGCAGAAGGATATGGTTAGAGTACGAGTAATGGTCTCATAACCTTCTTGTAAAATCCGTGGATGGAGGTCATCTGGATATGGGGATCTTTCCTGCCATTATTTTTCCATTAGTTCCATTAATTAAGGCAAGTCTCTGAACCTTATAGTTAGATTTAATGTTAGTTTCGCTGGAGGGTCTAAGCTGCTATATTTTATTTTCTCTTCACCGGCAAAGCTTTTTCAATGTGTTTATCATTTACCTATTATCATTTACAATGCATCCTCGTCAGCTTGCAAAACATCCACATTGCTCCTGGCCACCCTTCCTTTTCAATCTGCAAAAATAGATCATGTTTATCTTGATGTTGTTTGGACAGAAAGAAACAAAAATGAGAGGCTTTAAACAAGTACATTCATCTAACAACAGAGGCAGGGTTTGAGTTCCACTGCTATAAAAAGAGCTGAATAGAATCAGCGAGTGTGATGGTATTAACAGGGATGTGTGTTGTTGGGTAAGTTAAAGGGAGCGTGAAATGAGACAACGGTAGACACAAATGTTCATGGGGGATGGAGAAGGCGTGTGTTCATGAAAGATGTGGTATCGGGGAATGACACTGGGTTCAGCGGCCAGCACACCGACACTCATCGTGGGGTGAACTCATACCATATCTTTTATCGACAGCGGTGAGGAAGCCCAGGGGGGCACCGCACCGTCCCTCACTGTACCACACCATGTGCGATGACGTTGGAGATCCAATAGAAACTAGGTGCAGGAGTAGGCCATTCGGCCCTTCGAGCCAGCATTTCAATATGATCATGGCTGATCAGTGTGAAGAGCCAAAACATCACCCATTCCTTCTGTCCAGAGATGCTGCCTGTCCCGCTGATTTACTCCAGCATTTTGTGTCTATCTTCGGTCTAAACCAGCATCTGCAGTTCCTTCCAACAACGTTATTGAACACTGACAGCCAGGCACAGCAGAACAATGGTGCCTGTATCATATGATAATGCTATTATGTTCTATATCTGCAGAATGTAATTACATATCAAACAGAGATATACTATAGTGCTGACAAAGCATATTCTATCCTGTATTTTATCAGTCAGTCCACAAAGTGTGGCCGGCTCTGTATTATGCTCTGCACTTAACACAGCTGCAGAAATATTGATCATAGCAGAAGGTTAACAGGGTACATTCCGCTGCATGCTGCCGTCCGTCCAGGGGAAAGGGTGGGAATTATCTCCACAGATAACGCAAGGACCAGAGTGGGGTAACCCCCGCGGACTCGGCAAAAGGCACCTTGCTGTCTCTGAGAGCGTGGATTTCCAAAGAGATAAATGTGCTGTTGCAATGCAGTCTGCCGTGCAAACAGATGGAGCAGTGAAACCCAGAATTAATTCCATCATCTCAGCGTCTATCCTTCGAACAATCGCTCAACGTTAAAAAAACATGCTTTCTTTGCATCGGCATATTTACCAACTTAATTACCAACTGCAAGTCCGGAAAGTTCAAAAATGCCAGGAAAAAAAAAAAATCAATCTTACAACGAAAAAAGAACACAGCCAGAATTCATCACATCAAAATGTGAAACTCAAGATCTGATTGCTCGTCTTTGTCCTGGCTGCATGCCCCAAAGGACAGCAAAGATTATCTGTTTGCTGACTGGTGTATCTCTGTTCCTCTTGCGCAGGGTGACACTTGGGCTCTGATATATCTCAGTCTCTCTCTGTGTCTCTCTGGGTGATGTGTGTACACTGACTCGTGTTCCTTTGGCTCCATCTCTGATATCTGAACATTGACTGATAACATTTACTTCTCCTCACTCGGGAGGGGATCTGCACAGCCAACGCTTCTTTCTCAGCTGGTAACTGGAAGCCCACCAGTCGGTGTCTCTCAAGTGCTTTCCTCTCAGGGTGATATCTATATCTGAATGCTGCCCTTCAGCCATATGATCTACGATGCCCAATCCATCACAGGTGCTCACCTCCCCACCATCGAAGGGATCTATAAGAGGCGCTGCCTCAAAAAAGCAGCCAATATCTTCAAAGGCCCACACCACCTTGCCCATGCCCTCATTTTGCTCCTGCCATTGGGAGGAAGGTACAGGGACCCGAAAACTTTGACCATCAGGTTCAAGAACAGCTTCTTCCCAGCAACCTGAGTAGTTAAATGATTGCAGATGGTGTATAAGACTGAAACGTGAGAGGTTTTCCATTTTGGTTCTTGAACACTACACAAGCTAATATCAGCAACTATGGACTTCTATGGACTATATCTGGTTGCAGTAAAGGCTGGTTTGTGTACAAGCTGCTAATGTATTGAGTGTTTAAAAATTATTGTATATTATCATGGCACAGAGGTGCAGCGGTAGAGTTGCTGCCTTACAGCGCCAGAGACCCGGGGTCGATCAGGACCACGTGTGCTGTCTGTACAGAGTTTGTACGTTCTTCCTGTGTCCACGTTGGTTTCCTCCCACACTCCAAAGACGTGCAGGGTTGTAGGGTAATTGGCTTTGGTAAAATTGCAAATTGTCCCGTGTGTGTGTGTGTGTGTGTGTGTGTGTGTGTGTGTGTGTGTGTGTGTGTGTGTGTGTGTGTGTGTGTGTGTGTGTGTGTGTGTGTGTGTGTGTGTGTGTGTGTGTGTGTGTGTGTGTGTGTGTGTGTGTGTGTGTGTGTGTGTGTGTGTGTGTGTGTGTGTGTGTGTGTGTGTAGGGTGGTGCTAGTGTGCGGTGATCACTGTTTGGCGTGGACTCAGTGGGCCGAAAGGCTTGTTTTCGCGCTGTATCTCTAAACTGAACTCAACTTATCTGTGTTTATGGGCCTGTTACAGTATGTTGCTGCAAGCAAGAGTTACCTTGTTCTGTTGTTGGTACGTTGGACAATTAAACTCTGGACTAATTCTTCTCTCCAAGGGGGAAATCTCTCCACCATTCTTTCCAAAGAGAAGTCATCTACACGTACTGGGTCTCACTCCATCGCACTGATATCTGTACGCTGACAATCATCTCTCAATCCCTCTCCCACAGGAAGGTATTTGTAAATTAATTGATGATTTTCAGTATCTCTGGGGTGTACAATGTATCATGACTGATGACTCTCAGTCCTTCTGCTTCTGGTTGAAATCCATACATCCATTGATTTGCCCACCAAGCCTCCCCTCTCAAAATAACATCTGCAATCTCCCTGTCAGGACAGTACCTTGCGAGGGGAGGGAGAGGGAGTGGTGTTGCATGACTGGCAAAGGACAGGGGAAGGGGAAGGCCAAAGGGAGCTAATAGAATGGGTGATCTACGTAGTCAAAGATCGCAGATAGTGTATAATGCAGGAACGTGAGAGGTTTTCCATTTTGGTCGGAAGAGCAGAAATCAGAATATTATCAGAGAAAATATCAAATATTAGTGTTCTCATCTCAAGATTCAAGATTCAAGTGAGTTTATTGTCATGTGTCCCAGATAGGACAATGAAATTCTTGCTTTGCTTCAGCACACAGAATGTAGACGGCATGAATACAGAACAGAGCAGTGTGTCCATATACCATAATATAAATATATACACACATGAAAACATCTGGATGTTTTTGTACAAAAGACATCGCAGGTTAGGTTGCAAGTAGAGCATGTAATTGCAAGACAAATGGAATAGTGTCCGTTATTGCAAGACTAAAAAGGCCTTACCACCATTGTACAGGGCACTGTGAGAATGAATATAGATACAAAATGCTGGAGTAACTCAGCGGGTCAGGCAGCATCTCTGGAGAACCGGAATGCGCCCAAAATGTCACCTATTCCTTTTCTCCAGAGATGCTGCCTGACCCGCTGAGTTACTCCAGCAAACCAGCATCTGCACTTCCTTCCTACACAGGGAATAGTGTATGATTTCCCTTTGCTTGTTCGATGAATGTACACTGGACCAGGAGGCAATACAGAGAGAGTTCACCACATTGATTCCTGGCATGGCATTGTCTGGCATGGGAACACAGGAGGTAATCTCTCCAAGACAGGCAAGATTCTGAGATGTTTGAAAAATAGTCGAGCTCATTGAATTATGGGTCAGCCACCTAAAACTCAAATGAGGAATAAGTTCATCTCTTGGTCAGTTGTGAATCTTGAGAAATGTCCGCCGCACAGGGCTAAAGAAAGCATCATAGAAACATAGGAACATAGAAAATAGGTGTAGGAGTAGGTACTTCAATCCAGCACCGCCATTCAATATGATCATGGCTGATCATCCATAATCAGTACCCCGTTCCTGCTTTTCCCCCATATCCCTTGATTCCCTTAGCCATAAGAGCTAAATCTAACTCTCTCTGGAGAGAATGAATAGGTGACGTTTTGGGTTGAGACCCTTCTTCAGACTGAGAGTCAGGGGAAAGAGAAACGAGAGATATAGACGGTGATGTAGAGAGATGTAGAACAAATGAATGAAAGATATGCAAAAAAGGTAACGATGATGAAGTAAACAGGCCCTTGTTAGCTGTGGCCTGGGTGAGAATGAGTTACAATGAGCCTCCTGACCGGATGTATCATAGCTTGGTGTGGCAACTGGAAGACCACAAGAAATCGCAGAGAGCTGTGAATGCAGCCCAGTCCATCACGCAAACCAGCCTTCCCAACAATGGCTGTCCCGAGACTACACACTGTCTCAGGAAAGCATTGTTAGAATTGCCCAACGATTAAATCAGCCATGATCTAGTTTAAGGCACAAGAGACTGTAGATGTTGGAATCCTGTGCAGTGAAATACTGCTGAAGGAACCCAGCAAGCCAAACATGTCTAAAGAAGGGTCTTGGCCCAAAACATTGTCTGCCCATTTCCATAATGATCCAATGACTGAAGGAGCATGCCTGAGGTAATGCACGGTCAACTCTGCTCCCGACGTCTTGCTCACCATGCATGGGACGATGAGGAAGGGGAAGAGGGATAGTGCATTGAGGCCGGAGAGAACTGGAAGGAGAATGCGAGTGGGGAATGTATGGGAGGCAGGATGATCAATGAAGGCTGGCAAGGAGAAGGGGGATGGGTGGGAGGAGCAGGGCCAGGGAGGGGAGAGAGCGGTAGTAGATGTGGAGATGGTTCATGGAAAGCAATTAGTGCAAAGGGATGAGGACAAAAAGTTAACGGTTATCACAGGGAGGAGAAAAGGGGTGAGATTTGGGTGGCACGGTGGTGCCGCGGTAGAGTTGCTGCCATACAAACCCAAGTTCGATCCCGACTATGGGTGCTGTCTGTACGGAGTTTGCACGTTCTCCCTTGGATTTGCTCCGGTTTCCTCCCACATTCCAAAGACGTGCGGGTATGGAGGTTAATTGGCTCCTGTAAATTGTCCCAAGAGTGTAGGATGGTAATCGATGGTCGGAGATAGACACAAAATGCTGGAGTAACTCAGCAGGACAGGAGGCATCTCTGGAGGGGAGGAATGGGTGGATGTTTTGGGTCGAGACCCTTCTGCAGTCTGAAGAAGGGTCTCGACCTGAAATGTCACCCATTCCTTCTCTCCAGAGATGCTGCCCGTCCCGCTGAGTTACTCCAGCATTTTGTGTCTACCTTCGGTTCAAACCAGCATCGGCAGTTCTTTCCTCCACATTTAATCGATGGTCGGCATGGACTTTGTGGGCCGAAGGAGCCTATTTCCACGTCGCATGGACTTTGTGGGCCGAAGGAGCCTATTTCCACGTCGCATGGACTTTGTGGGCCGAAGGAGCCTATTTCCACGTCGCATGGACTTTGTGGGCCGAAGGAGCCTATTTCTACGTCGCATCTCAAAACAAAACTAAGTTGGTTGTGGCACGCGACAGTGAATATTATTGAGTATACTCTAGTAGTGAGGATGAATTGAGGCACACACATCCTTGGAATATTAACCACAATGGCCATCTTGCTTGACTCTGTATACTTTGCACTTGAACCTGGCGGCAGATGCTCCCACAGTTGGAACCAGATGGCGTGCAATGTCCATGCTTCCTTTAACTGTGATTCAGTTGCAAGCCACATTCGCAATCACCAGCCTGTGATACCATGTGCTGGCTGCCATCTCCTCCCCCATCCATTTATCACAGTCCCCTTGTCACCAAGGTCATGCCTGTCACACGGTATCTGAAGTGGGAGTTGCCTTGTTAATGTAAAATACTGGCGACCTATTCTACCATCTTAATCCCTTTCTAAACACGTCTTTAAAGTGGAGAAATGGGGTTGAGAGGGATTGGCAAATTTACTAATCATCAGAAGGTAGCTACAATATCTCTCTCTCTCCTCAGCTGCAGTCAAGGCTATGCCGTGGTAAATGGAAATGGAGGGCAGGTCACCGGTGGGTCTGGACTGCCATGGCGGAGATGAAGTCATGGCCTGTTGATATTTCTGAGCACTCTTGAGTCGGAGGCCTTCCAGCCATGGTGACTAGTGCTAGGATAGCGGTGCTGATGAACGATGCCCCATTAATAATGTGTCCACCATCAGAGGCCAACACAGTCTCTTCTGTGTTCAGTTGATATAAGGTCCACGAGTTGTGGACTTGTGTGGTTTCTCTCTGGAGGAGAAAATGGAACTGACCCAAATAAGTTGTCGGGTGGGGTGGACACACGTGCTTTTGTGTACTACTAGCCTGGATGTACAGATTATTACTGAAGTGTCTAACCTTTGCACGCTTGGTTTAGATCATGAGGGCCGCTCAGCTGGCCGTGGGGACCAGAGGGCCGTGTCCTGTAGAGGGAGCCATCGAGCTGGTCCCTGCTCATCCCCCGAGCACCGGAGAACCAGAGAGAAAGATAGACGGGTCCAGCCTCAGTGGACACGAGAACAAGGACTTGTAAGAGTGAGAATTAGGGTCTTACCTCCCACGCCGTCAAGGTCGGCTGCATGTGGTACCTCTGGGGCACAAAGGCTGAAGGTGGCCGGGCCAGGAGAGGGACGATGGTTCGCTGGATGACCCAGGCAGAGGCAACGGCTGGAGGCCCTGCGGCAGCCTGGGGCTCGCTTGGATCGGGGGCCACTCCAGAAGACCAAGTACGTGGACCGGACTGGACTGTGAAAATGGCGCCAATACCCGGCGACTTGCATGCGGTCTGGACTGGACACAGTGGGCTGTTTCAGTTTTAGCTTTAAAGATACAGAGCAGAAACAGGCCCGTCAGCCCACTGAGTCCACGCCGACTGATAATCACTCGTGCACCAGTTCTGTCCCACACACTGGGGACAATTTACAGAAGCCAATTAACGTCCAAAACCTGCACGTCTTTGGAATGTGGGGGGAAACCGAAGCACCCGGAGAAAACCCACGTGGTCACGGGGAGAACGTACAAACTCTGCACTCACAGCACCCGTGGTCGAGATCAAGCTTGGGACTCTGGCGCTGTGAGGCAGCACCTCTACCTCTGTGCCACCATGCCGCCCCAGAGTGTGTCTATACACTCTGTACTAATCAGTGGTTTGTGCTTAGTTATGGCAATACTTTACGCAAAAAAAAAAATCTCTGTTCGTATGTACCTGTGGCAATATAGAACCATTAGCCATTGACCATTATTGTATGAATTGAAATCTACAAGGTGTCCTTCATCCTCCAAAGGTCACCCGCAAAGGGCCCGTAACCAAGATCCTTTCTCATGTTAGGTTTTGGCTTCAAGCCCTGCTTCAGAAACGCGTTCATAAGCCATGCTGACATTCAGTGGTGCTCTGAAGGAACGAACAGCTGGTCTGCTGGAGTTGTATCTTTCGGATGAGATCCTAATCTCGCTGCCATCCTACGTGGATATCAGGTGACACTGTCTCAACATCAGGCGGAAGTTCGCCCTCGTGGTTTGGAGCCTAGATTTATCCCTCGGAAACAGATTAGCCGATCCTTATCAGGTGACATTTCTGGATCTTGCTGTTTAAGAATTGGCAGCCACATTTTAACTGTGACATCACGTCATCAGGAATGGAAATTGGGGGAGCTATTTGCCTGAGGCCATTGAGCCTCATCTCTTGAGTCCATAAGACCATGACTGACATCATTCCCCATCCATTTTCCTGCCCAATTCCTTCAGTTTGTACAAGCCGACTAATCTTGGCAAACTAAGAGCCCACAGCTTTCGGTAGCTGGGATATCCAAAGATATAAAGACAGTTAGTTCAGTTTAGTTTAGTTTAGAGATACAGCGCGGAAACAGGCCCTTCGGCCCACCGGGTCCGCGCCGACCAGCGATCCCCGCACATTAACACTATCCTAAACCCACTAGGGACAATGTTTTTTTACCAAGCCAATTAACCTACAAACCTGTATGTCTTTGGAGTGTGGGAGGAAACCGAAGATCTCGGAGAAAACCCATGCAGGTCACGGGGAGAACGTACAAACTCCATACAGACAGCACCCGTAGTCGGGATCGAACCCGGGTCTCCGGCGCTGCATTCGCTGTAAGGCAGCAACTCTACCGCTGCGCCACCGTGACCGCCCTGGAGGATGCTGAGTAGAGGCGCCTTTACTCGTAGAGTAAAGAAATGTCTTCTCATCTCATTCCAAAATTACCAAACCCTTATTTTAAGGCAACCACCCTACCCCACCTCGATTTGGATCTAGATTTTCCAGAATGCATCTTGTCAATCCCTTTCAGATTCACGTACGTCTTAATGAAATGAACTACCATCGTTGTAAACGTCAGTGAGTACGGACCATTGTCTCCTCATACAACAATCCTGAAGCACCTTCTTCAAGGCAAGTATATCCTCCTCTCAGTACACGGACCAAGTCAGACCACATTTCTCCAAGACAGACCAGCATCTGGAGTTCATTCCTACACATTATGCCAAGCATGAACTCTCCAAAACGCCATTCAGTTGCAGAAAGGCTCTCACCTCAAAATTCTGCAACAAAAGCCAGCATATTATTTGTCTTTGGAAACGCTTGTTGTAGCTCCATGCATACTTCCTACAGCTCCTGGAGTCGCACCAAGATCCTGTTGTGCACCAACATGCACAATCTCATTACTAATAAACAACAATCCTCTACTCAATCATATCCACCCATTGCCCTCCATCTTGTTGTCCACCACCTTAACCTTTGCAACCTCTCTTTGTCCTTAGTTTAGTTTAGACATAGGCCCTTTGGACCACCGGGTGGCGCCGCGGTGGCAGCCTCGCCAGCCGTCTGTGTGTCATTTAAAATTTATTTTTTATTTTTAGTGTGGTTAAAATGTATATTTTAATGTTTCTCGGTATGTTTTACATGGTGGGTTGGGGTGGGGGGGGGGGGGGGAATAGGGGGAAACCTTTTTCAGTCACTTACCCCGAAGGAGATGTGATCTTTCTCCGTCCCCCCCTGCGGCCTAGCAACTTGGATTGGTACAGCTTTTCCTTGAGACCGGCCCGGAGCTTCAAGCCGCAAGCGTGGCGCGGACTTAACATCGCGCAGCGGGCGATCCTTTGCCGAAGATCGCTGTGGAAGTGCTCCGACTGGGCCTGCGGACTTTAACACCGTGAAGCCGTGGTCTCCGGTAAGAAGAGGCCGACTCGGGAGCTCCGTGCGGCGGAGTGTTTCCGATCCATCCCGATGCCGGAGTTTCCATCATCCCGACGAGAGGGCTTGAACAACGGACCGTCGGCAGAGGCAGTGCTGAGGGTTCAAGGCCCCGACCGCCACGGGTGAACAAACAAAGGAGGAAGATGACTGAACTTTATTGCCTTCCATCACAGTGAGGAATGTTGATTCCACTGTGGTGGATGTTCATCAAGGATCCACACCATCCTGGACATGCATTCATCTCTCCGCTACCATCGGGCAGAAGGTACAGGGGCCTGAAATCTGTTACATCCAGGTTCAGGAACAGCTCCTTCCCCACAGCCATCAGGCTATTAAACTTGCCAACAAACAGACTCTGAACTGTAACCGCCAATTGCACTTTATCTGCTTATTTATGTGTATATTGAACTGAACTTCTGTATTTTTACTTACAATACTCTGTGCTGCAGCAATGCAAGAATTTCATTGTCCTATCTGGGACACAGGACAATGAACTCTCTTGACTTGACTTATGTTAAATTTATTGTGTATTGCGTTCCTTTTTACTTGTATAGCTGCATGGTAACTCAAATATCACTATGACAATAAATGTGAACTTGAACTTGAACCCAAACCTGTGCTGACCTGCGACCCCTACACACTAACAGTATCCTACACACTAGGGTAATTTTTTACTGAAGCCAGTTAACCCACAATCCTGCCCGTCGTTGGAGTGTGGGAGGAAACCGGAGCGCCCGGAGATATCCCACGAGGTCACGGCGAGAATGTACAAGCTCCGTACAGACAGAACCCAAGACAGTATCCGAACCGGGTCTTTGGCGCTGTGAGGCAGCAACTCTACCACATCGCCCAAAACATCCTGTGATTCTTAAGTGCTGTGGAAATACAGGGAATCTCATGATAATATTCGAAACTAGCAGTGAACTCTGCAAGCGTGTGACTTTCTGTTCACACATAAGGTTTTGATGTTATACTTTTGCTGCATGTTTTGCCTGTCCCACCAACGGAACATGAAGGTAGGAGATAAACAGAATCTCACATCTTGGAAACGCGCCCTTCAGCCTACTGATGCTGTGATCGCATTTCCTTATTCCCGCATTCCTATCAAATCCCCCTCAGATCCCACCACCCAGCTGCACACACGTAGCAGAGGCCAACGACACTCCCAACCCGCGTGTCTTCGGGATGTGGTGGAGTCTCCAGAGATGCTGCCAGACCCTCTGAGACCCCACCATTTTGTGTCTATCTGTAGTGTAGGACTAGTGGGCGATTGTAGATGGGCCATGTTGGTCGGCGTGGGCAAGTTGGGCCAAAGGGCCTGTTTCCATGTTGTATGACTCTAGGACAGAGTAAACCCATGTGGCCACAGCCAGAATGTGCAAACTCCACACATTTAATGCAAGAGTTCTGGATTAAATCGTTCCTCCAGTATCGAACATAAAGTACAGATTAAAGTGCTCAGTACATTATTGCAAAGTACTTTACATAAAGTACAGCATCATCCTTTTCTTACACTTCAATGCGGTATCAATCGTGCCAGGAACAACCTTTAACTGCCAAGCAATCTAAGCAGTATTTCATCCTGTTCTCTACAACAAGTGGTATTTAAAGCATGTTTAAATATCTCAAAACACATCACGGATCGAAGTAAAACAAGATCCACTGTAGTTGCTACAAAGCCAACCGATATTAAGTCAAATTACCAAATGTTTGGTCAAAGAGGCAGGTTTTTAAATAAAAGAGTGTTCTAATAGCAGAAAGAGGGCCATGTCAAGATAGTTTAATTCTCATATGTCCTGTTAAAAGAACAATGGAATTCTTACTTGCAGTAGCATAACAGGTGTGTAGCGTAATACACATTGATAACATATAATGAAGAAAAAAATCAATAAATTAATAACCCCAATACAAGTGCCTAGAAAAACCAAAAGTCCTCAGTGCAAGCCAAGACTCCTTTGGTTAGTGTTGGAAGGAACTGCAGATGCTGGTTTAAACCAAAAAGCTGGAGTAACCCAGCGGGACAGGCAGCATCTCTGGAGAGAAGGAATGGGCGACGGTTTAGGTCGAGACCCTTCTTCAGACTGGGTTAGTGTTGTGAAGTGTTCGAGTTCCTGATGGTTGTTGGGAAGAAGCCGGTGGTCATTGGTTTTCAGACCCATTCCTTTTTCCTGATGGTGGGAGTGAAATAAGAGCGTGGCCAGAGCAGTCTGGAGATGGGTACCATCTGGAAGTGGATAGGATTAGCAAAGGAATTCCTACACTTGGGACAAGATAGATGAAGTGGATCGATTAAACTCAAGGATGGAAGAAACTCTGACTGGAAGAAACAGTGGAACTCTGCAAGATAAGATCCCAGTGGTGAAATGATAGACACATCCTGGAGTAGTGCCTCCCTCCTACTGCCTGCCTTCACAGGTCATTTTACAAACAAGTGCAATCGATAATGACAGAGGTAAGAGAGTGATTGTAACCTATTCCTAACTCGTCACCTATAACAACTGGGACTTGAAAATGGTGCCAAATCTGGTGACTGTATATTGTCTCAATGTACTAATTATACACTTGCACTGCATCTGAGATGCTTATTTAAGATGCATCTAAGTGCTTATGTGCGGTGATACTTGTATTGAACTGTATTCATAAAGAACCTCGGTACATGTGACAAATAAGTACAACTGAACCATTGATATTTGCAGAATTCCAGGTTGATAAACACTCCACAATATTCACACCTGTACACAGGTAATCCACCTGTGATCTTGACAACCATTTCATTCAAAATGTTTGCAAGATCTCCTGGTTAACTGAGCCAAAACATACGTGTGCAGATCAGATATTTAAGAAGGAACTGCAGATGCTGGAAAAATCGAAGGTAGACAAAAATGCTGGAGAAACTCAGCGGGTGAGGCAGCATCTATGGAGCGAAGGAATGGGTGACGTTTCGGGTCGAGACCCTTCTTCACACTGATCAGATGATCAGAATTAATTTCCCTTGTTTCCACTGACCAATTGCTAATAATGTTTCGACCAGTACTTTGGATGCTGTGCTGATTCAGTCGATTCACGTACTCCACATGTTGATGCAAGTAGATCATTTAAGGGCCTGTCCCACTTTCCCGAGTTACTCATGAATTCTCCCGAGTTTTCCCCTTGATTCAAACTCGGAGATGCCAGCCGTGGGTAATCGGGGTTATTATTTTTACTCGTGGACGTTTTTCATCATGCCTAAAAAACATCCCAACTTACCTGATGCCCGAGTACCTACGGCTGGCATTACGAGCCGCTACGATATATCCACGGACTCCTACGACCTCCGACAGACTCGCTACGGACATTCTCCGAGTTTGAATCAAGAGGACAACTCGGGAGAATCCGTGAGTAACTCGGGAAAGTGGGACAGGCCCTTTAGAATCATCCTGGAAAATGGTCATCCGGATATTTAGACTATAAATGGAGTCTTGGACAAATGGGGAACCCGGACAGAGCTGGGAATGACAGCCAGGCTGAAGACCATGTCAAGACCACGTCTGCCAAGAAGAAACTAAGGACAAAGGACAAAGGACATTTATTGTCACATACACCAAATGGTGTAGTGAAATTTGTTCTTGCCATGCAGCACAAATAGACACAACATTAAAGAAATTTAACATAAAACATAAAAACATCCCCCCACAATGGATGCCACTGTGGGGGAAGGGCACAAAGTCCAGTCCATATCCCCTTGTCCACCCATAGTCTGGCCTATATAGGCGTCCACAGTCGCCGCTCCGGGGGCCGATGTTACAGGCCCTTCTTCGCCGGGTGATGGTGCTCCGGCGTCGGGAGAACCCTCTCAGCAGCTTGGGACACCTGGAACGGCCGTCTCCCTACCGGAGTCCGCGGCTTCCGAAGCCGACAGGCCGCGCTGGATGGAGCTCCACCACTGGCGATCTCGTCGCGAGATCCCAGGCTCCCGGTGTAAAGTTCAGCGCCGCCGCCCGCAGCTGACCGCTCCACAGTCCCGCAGCTCCGCGATGTTCACCGGCGGTCCCAGCTCACCGGAGCTCCAGCGCGGCAACCCGGGCAAGGCATCGCCCGCTCCGCTCCGCGATAGCGCTCCAGCGCTGTGCCGCTGCCGAAGCCGAGGTTCTGGGCGGTCCCCTCAGGAAACGCCGCTCCAGGCCCGCTGGTAGGCCGCGAGGACGGGTCGAAAGTGCAGCCCGGAGAAAAGCTGCCTCTCCGACCAGGTAGGGACCCTAGAAAGTAGTTTCCCCCTTCCCCCCACCCCACCCCCCACATAAAAAAAAATAGAACTCCTAAAAACAAAACAACTAACTAACTAACGGACAGCTGCAGGCTGGGCAGCCATACCACACAGGACGGCGCCCCCTAGACTACAGTAAGTTCCTAAATCTTTGCCCTCTAATTTTCTCAAGTGAGTGGCATCCATGTTGCGACATGAGCGGTTCCTGCTTCATGTCGCAACATGGTACAAGTGGAGCTGAGCTCTGGTTTCAAGGATCGCTCACTTGTGACGGTGTTGGGGGTGAGTGTAAAATGGGGGCATCGTGGGTGCGAGAGGGATGTCGGCAGCTGGACCAGGGAAAACATTTGTGCAGCCTTTAAAACAAACAGATGAACAAAATATACACACTATTCAGCAGTAGACTCTCCTTAATCTGAACATGAACCCAGCTCCAGAAGGACATAGGAGGCAGAAGCATGGGAACACCATTCCGTGTAGATTCTCCTCCTTGTCACATACCTTCCCGATTCCGCAACTTGAGGAGCAGCCCCTTCAGATACTCATGCAGAGTCTGCAACCTCTCACACTCCATATACGCATGGAACACAGTCTCTTCCTCACCGCAGAAGTGACCGGCGGCTGGCGAGTCCGTGAATCGACTTAAGTATCTACGGCACACCACTGCTCAGTGCAACACTCTCCACCCCAGCTCCCCGATGTAAAGGAGGAGGACTCCCTTATAGAGAGACCTACACTGGGGACAAGAAGGACCCGTGTATGCGTCTGATGGGCCTGTCCCACTTTTGCAACTTTTTCAACAACTGCCGGCACCCGTCATAGGTCGTTGCAGGTCGCCGAAAATTGTCAACATGTTGAAAATTCAGCGGCGACCAGTAAGATGCTACGACTCTATGGGCGACTGAGGAGACTACTCACGACCATACTGCAACATGTTGTGGGGTGAAGCCTGTATGGTCGTGAGTAGTCGCCCAAAGAGTCGTTCCTTGTTCTGGTCGCTGCTGGATTTTCAACATGTTGAACATTTTCGGCGACCGGCTGTGACTATGACGGGTGCCGAAAAAAATCGCACAAGTGGGACAGGCCCATTAAGATTCACTGGAAAATCGCCACACTCCACTCTCTCTCTCTCTCAAGTTCCCTACTCTCAGTGTGAACATTTTGTAGCTGGTTGAGATGCTTTTTATCCCCTCAAAGCATCGTTGCCGTTCCATTCACCAAGTTCAGAGTTAATTCTCAGAGATGTCTTGACATGGTGATCTTATTCAAGGTGGACTCCACACTGAGATTCACAGCGGTCTCACATACTTGTATATTGCGATTGGCACCTGGAACTTCAGATGTCTTGAATAAAAAGGTTACAACAACAAAAAATCTCTGGCAGCTGATGTCAAGGGTTGTTCGGCTGTGAATTTTGAGTCGTTTTTCAATACGTGCAGAGCCAATTTGGCTCGAAGTGTAGTCCCACATATTGCACTCTCGGTAGGATATTTAGCAGAATTATATTCCTTCTTTTTGCTACCCTTGCAGATGGCCCATTGTCTGATATTGTTTGCATATTGAATTCATTCTTTCCACCAAGGGAAATTTCACAGGAAACAATTAGAAAAATGCAACAGATTAACTGGCGTATGGAAGGCCGGGGAATGATCTTATTGAAATATCCAAAATCCTAAAGGTGCTTGAGATGTCAAGATGTTTGCTCAGGTGACACAGTGGCACAGCGGTAGAGTTGATGCCTTCCAGCCTCAGAGACCCGGGTTTGATCCCGACTACGGGTGCTGTCTAGACACAGTTCTCCCTGTGACCCACATGGGTTTTCTCCAGGTGCTCCGGTTTCCTCTCGCACTCCAAAGACGTGCATGCTTGTAGATTAATTGGCTTAGGTAAGATTGTAAAACTGTCTCTAGTGTGTTAGATAGTGCTAGTGTACGGGGTGATCGCTGGTCGGCACGGACTCAGTGGGCTGAAGGGCCAGTTTCCGCACTGCATCTCCAAAGTCTAAAGGGTCTCCAAAGAAGGGACATGGATGTAGCGCTCACACGTGTTTCCCTGTAGCCCCACACTGCGTTCTGCACTGTTTATTTTCTCATTTGCACTGCCTGCTGTGCTCATGTACGGTTTGATCTGACTGGAATAACACACAAGACAAAGTTGTTCACCATTTTCTGTAGGGAGGAGCCGCAGATGCTGATTTACACCGAAGATAGTCACAAAATGCTGGAGCGACTCAGCGGGACAGGAAGCATCTCCGGAGAGAAGGAATGGGTGACGTTTCGGGGCTGAAGAAGGGTCTCGACCCGAAATGTCACTCGTTCCTTCTCTCCAGAGATACTGCCTGGGGTGGGAGATTGCAACCTTCACGTGGTCCGCCCTGTTTCGACGAATGCAATCAACCTGGCGTGCACAATCAAATAAGATCAAATAGAACAAGTTGTCCTACAACTTTAGGCTGTGCACGCCATACGCAAGAAGAGGAAGAAGAGATACTGCCTGTCCCGCTGATTTACTCCAACGTTTTGTGTCTATCTTTTTCACTATTTTAGTACACATGAGAATAATGAAGCAATATCAACTCACAGGTTGTAGAATCAAGGCTGACCCTAGACTTGGGTCCATCAAACAAGACTTTGGTTCCTCTCGTGCTCCAGCACCTCCCTCACTATAGTGGAAACCGAGCTCATGTTCCCTGGGAACGGGCAAACAATCCAAAACCTGGTCAACTATGACTCTTGATAATAGGAACAAATAGGTCCATGACTGATAGGAGCAGAATTAGGCCGTTCGTCCCATCGTCCACTCTGCCGTTCAATCATGGCTGATCGATCACTCCCTATTGCAACAAGTGATGGCTCGCACTGATTGTCGCCGGAAGCTTGCGTCCTTTTCAGGACAGACGATGACAGCGACGTGAACATTTGAAACATGGAAGATGGACATGAAAAAGGAGAGAGAAGGCACTGCCTCCTAACCCCATTCTCCTGCCTCCGTGCAAGTGTCAGATTGAAAAGCAACGCTGCCATTAACGCTCAGCAAGCAAGAGGCAGCAGTTCCAGCTGTGCCTGGTGCCCAGATGTAAAGTGACGCCAGTGCCTTGAGTCAGTGTGACTCCTTGCTTTGATCACTTCATTCTCAGACTTTTGCAGCTCACGAAACAGGCCCTATGGTCCATTGAGTCCACACCGACCGTCGAGCACTCCCGTGCAATCTTCCCTTTCCCTTGTCTTTCCCCATATTCTCCAGCTCCTCTCCCAGATGCCCCACTACTCACCTGCACCTTCCGATTGATTTGCAGTGACCAATTTACCCGCCCGCGTGTCTTTGGGATTTCGGGAGGAATCTGGAGCCCCAGGAGGAAGCCCACGAGAGCACATGGGAGAATGTGCAAACTGGATCGCATTTCTAGAGGAGTTGACAGAGGCAGGTACCTCTCACAGCTGATGATAACTTGAAATGGAGACACTAGATGATATTGGAATCTTGACCCAAATAACAAAGTGCTGGAGGAAGTCCGCAGGTCAGGCAGCTTGAGTGCAGGGAATGGATAGACGACGTTTCAGGTTAGGACCATTCCTGAGTTCCTCCAGCACTTTGTGTTTTGCATTGAACTTGAATGGGTGAGGCACCAAAGGCTACGGACCAAGAGCTGGTAAATGCGATTAGTATGGATGGGCACAAGGGTCAGCATGGATGCAATGGGCCAAAAGGCCTGTTTCACTGAATCTAGGGAAGTGCACACCAAATGTTGTTTTGCAGTGGCGCTGCGGTAGAGTTGCTGCCTTACAGCGCTTACAGCGCCAGAAACCCGGGTTCGATCCCGACTACAGGTGCTGTCTGCACGGAATTTGTACGTTCTCCCCAAGTGACCTGCGCGGGTTTTCTCCGAGATCTTCGGTTTCATCCAACATCCCAAAGACGTGCAGGTTTGTGGGTTAATTGGCTTGGGTTTGTACACTTGGTATAAGTGTCAATTGTCCCGAGTGTGTGTAGGCTTGTGTTAATGTGCGGGGATCACTGGTCGGTGGGCCGAAGGGCCTGTTTCCGCGCTGCATCAAGAAACTAATACTACATCTGCGTTCGATCGGTGGTGGAATTGACTGGTCCGATGTCTTAGTTGATGACCATCCCATTCCCAACTTGTACCTTGCGGATCACTGCCAGACGTGACTCACATTCCAACATTTGCACCCATCACCCACAGAGCAAGGCCCGCTCTCTGCACTCAGGGCAAAGGGAACTGCTACCACAGAAAACAAAGAACAACAGGAAGACAGATGGTTCTAAAAATACCTATTTAACAGAGAGAAGTTAAACAGGCAGCTCTGCTTAGAGATGGCCTACTTGATTTGTTGTGCTTGGTGGAACTGTTCAACACTGCTCTTTCCAAACCATTAGATATGTTTGTATTTATTTCAATCGAACAATGCAAGTAGATTATTCACAACTGCAATGTTAATTGGCTGCAGTCTTCCTTTAAGCCTGCTAATTGATACAGAGTACCAGTGATTCTGCAAACAATGAGCATCTATTGTGGCCTGCTCTCCAAACTCATTCACACACAAAGGCCCAGCATGCTTGAGAAGCAGCCGTTCATCTTCCTCCCTGTCAACTTGCAGTCTGCAGGACTTATCACTGGGCTTTCAACAATTTCATTTAACCAGCCTTTGCTGTTTATGCCACAACTGGTCATCCCCCTTTAACATTAACCCTGTGGTGCTCACAAAAAATCATAAGGTCATAAGGAATAGGAGCAGAATCAGGCCATTTGCCCCATCAAGTCTACTCCAGCAATCATTCATGGCTCATCTATCTCTCCATCATAACCCCATTCTCTTGTCTTCTCCCCATATCCTCTGACACATGTACTAATCAATAATCTATCTATCTCTGCCTTAAAATATCCATTGACTTTGCCTCCATAGCCTTCTGTGGCAAAGAATTCCACAGATTCACCACCCACTGACTAAAGAACTTCCTCCTCATCTCCTTTCTAAAAGAACGTCCTTTAATTCTGAGGCTATGACCTCTAGTTCTAGATTCTCCCTCTAGTGGAAACACCCTCTCCACATCCACTATCCAAGCCTTTCACTATTCTGTATGTTTCAATGAGGTTCCTCTCATTCATCTAAACTCCAGCGAGTACAGGCCCAGTGTCGCCAAACGCTCATCATATGTGAACCCACTCATTCCTGGGATCATTCTTGTAAACCTCCTCTGGACCCGCTGCAGAGCCAGCACACCCTTCATCAGATCCTCTCACCACAGGTGCTGCCAGACCAGCCGTATATTTCCGGCATTCCCTTTTATTTCAGCAACTTTTCTGTTCTGCATCTCACACAGTGCTTGCTGGAAATGAGATATGAATGTGAATGCTGCATATAAACAGAACAGAATAGTACAGCACTGGAGCAGGTTCCTCAACCTACGACCACTGTGCTGACAATAGCGCCAAGTTAAACTGTACATTAGCCAACACACAGAGTTAGTTGAGTTTAGTTGAGTTTAGAGATACAATCCGGCAATCGTCCCTTTGTCCCAACTGAGGCCATGCCGACCAGCGACCTCCGTATACTTGCACTATCCAACACACTAGAGACATAATTTTATATACTTCTATCAGATCTCCGCACAACCCCTAGCGTTCCAGAGACACCCATCTTGGACTGCTCCCTCCCTGTTGAGAGCATCCTCTAATCCAGGCATCCCCCTCTCTCATCGGGCAAAAAGTATAGAAGTGTGAAAACACACACCTCCAGATTCATGGTCAGTTTCTTCCCAGCTGTTATCAGGCAACTGAACCATCTTTCCACCACTAGAGAGCAGTCCTGAACTACTATCTACTTCAATGGAGACCCTCGGACAATCTTTGATCGGACTTTACAGGCTTTCGCTTGCACTAAACGTTATTCCCTTTATCAGGTATCTATACTCTGTGACTGGCTCGATTGTAATCATGTATTATCTTGCCGCAACAAAAGCTTTTCAATGTACGCACGACGATGGATGAACTAAACAGCAATTTGACTGGGACTTCCCTAGTACAAGAGGCATAGACAAGGGTAGAATTCGTCAGATACATCCAAGAGAGTTTCTTGAGGCAGTGAATACATAGTTCAACTGGAGGAGTGACCAAACTGGACCTTGTATTGGCCTGACCAAGTGACTACTCCAAGAGACCGAGAGGTGGACCGGACGTGACAGAGTGGTGGAGCAGCAGTGGAGGACACCAATGGCTACGCTTGGCCAGGCTGACCCTGCAACGCCACCAGGACAACGAGCCTTCATGGCCAGGTTAAGAACTCTGCATTTACAACAACTGAGATCTGAAAATGGCGCCAAACATGGCCAATCTTGTATACTCTCAGTATACACTTTATATGCACTTGCACTGTACCTAAGATGTGCTTGTTTATTAATATGGTACTAAAATGTATGCAAACAAAATTTCACTGTACCTCAGTACATGTGAAGGTAAAGTATCCTTGAATCATTGGTGTTTCAGTCGGAGAGCCGTTTGGGAACAGCGATCACAAGTACTAAGATAGTTATGGAAAAGGATAAGTCTGGGCCTTGGAGTAAATACTAAAGTGAGGGGAAGCTAACTAACATGAACAGGCAGGAGCTAGGAAGAGTAAGTTGGGAGCAGGCGTTATTGAACATGTCCACATTGGACATGTGGAAATATTAAAGCTGCTGATCAGAATTCAGGAAGGCATGTGGCGAGAGAACCTTGGATAATGAGAGAGGTTGTAAACTTGGTCAAAAAGGCAGCATATGTGAGTTTTACGAGGATGCAATCAGGTTGGATCTTTGAGGAATGCAAAGAAAGCAGGATTGAAAAAGCCCCAGGGAATTAGGAGGGCCAAAAGAGACCAAGAAATGCCTTTGCACACGTAAGATTAAAGAGGACCCTAGGCATTGTATACACACATTAAAATCAATAGGATAGCGAGGGAGAAGGTAGGACTTGTCAAGGATAAAGAAGGAAATTTATACTTGGAGTCAGAGCATGTAGGTGAGCTAGTAAATGAGTATTTGTTATTGGTATTCACCAAGGAGGAATTGATTCGCATTTGGGTCATATCTTCCAAACTTGGCTGAGTTCTTTAAGGATCTTGGGGTCCAAATTCACAGCTCTCTGAAAGTAGCAACACAAGAAGATAGAGTGATGAATAAAGCATATGGTATGCTTTGCCTTTATCCGTCATGGCATTGACTATAAGAGTCGGGAAGAGAGGAGTTTAAAAAATTGCCGGCTATTGGAAGGGGTATGCTAATGTTATAAGCATACACACACACATGACCTTTAACCTGTGAATAGTCATTGTGAGGGTCCAGTGAGGAGTGGGATGGAGACTTAAAGTGGCGGATAACAGAAAATTCATGGACATCTGGAGAATGAATGTAGACTTTGCCAATTCTGCAATGTTTCACGAAAGGTATCCAGAAAATTCACGAATGGGGATGTTTATCTGAATATTATTTGCGCCGATTGAACTGATGAAAGAGCAAAGTAATAAACCTTGGGAATTACAATAAGCATGTATATGCATCAGTTATGGATGCTCTCAGTCATATCCAATAAAACTCTGCTAATACAGCATCTACTTATTTGGACATTTAAGTTTATGAAACATTTAGACAGGTATATGTTTGGAGGAATATAGGCCAAATGTAGGTCGGTGGGACTAGTGTGGATGGGACATGTTGGTCGATGTGGGCTAGTTGGGCCAAAGGGCCTGTTTCCATGCTGTGTGTCCGCTATGACATCCTGATAGTAAGCATCTGATTCACTCATAAGTCTGGAATATGAACCAGGAGTTCAAAGTGCAATCGAGGCTACAGACAGAGCTGGGGTTAGGGTCCCGAGCACCAGGGGTCAGAAAAGTGGAGACACAAGGAACTGCAGATGCTGGTTTACAAAAATAGACAGAGCGCTGGAGTAACTCAGAGGGTCCAGTCCAGCAGCAACTCTGGCCAACATAGATAGGTGGCGTTTGGGGTCTGAAGAAATGTTATCTATCCATGTTCACCGGAGATGCCGCCTGACCCACTTTGTGTCATCTTGTGACAGAAATGTCGAGTGGTTTGCAGATGATTCTGGAGTGCTTGTAGATTTCCCACATCCTTTAAACAAACCAGGCCCGTTGGGAAATGTATTATGTTACAATGTAATACGTAAAGAAAAGGGGAAATACAATTGCATCAATAAGATTTACATCCAACAATCTGAAAACCAGCTGCCAACCTCCAGAGGTTTCGGGATTATTGGAGTTTTGCTGTTTGGAGTTGTATGAATATGACATTTGTACGTGACTGTGACTCAATATAATATATCGGGTGGGTTTGAGAATGTTTAATCTCCCCGAAGGATATGAGGAACACCCAGATCATGTTATTGGTTCGTTAAAATCAAATTCAATCCATTGTTTGCAAGAGTGTGAAAGATGCTGGAGTCTGTTCAAAACTTTCACCTACTCACCACTTCCCACGTAGTTTCACACGACCCAATTATATCTGAAGTTTCAACGCTGTGGAATCGCAGGCAAAATAGGCAGCGCGTTTGTGTGCAGCAAGACTCCACGGGTGCTTCCGATACCCATTACAGATGTGTGAAAGGGAGCACCTCGCTCGATGAATGGACCCAATAAGACTTCCCCTGGCATGAGTGGAGATACAGGACACGAGTCGTCATGGCAACACGGAGCAAGTTCACTTGGAACTGATGGAATCTTGACAATCCTGTGCTAAACCATTTGAATATATTTTCCTTAACAAGCAAAAAAAATGTACTGTAAATTGTAAATTGTACTCTGGCACTGTAAGGCAGCGGTAGAGTTGCTGCCTTACAGTGCCAGAGACCCAGGTTCAATCCTGACTACGGGTGCTGTCTGTATTGAGTTTATACGTTCTCCCTATGACCACGTGGGTTTTCTCCGGGTGCTCTGGTTTCCTCACACACTCCAAAGACGTACAGGTTTGCCGGTTAATTGGTTTCTGTAAATTGTAAATTGTTCCTAGTGTGTGTAGGATAGTGCTCCCGTGTGGGGTGCTCGTTAGTCCACACAGACTCGGTGGGCCGAAGGGCCCGGTTTCCACTCTGTATCTCTAAAGATGCTGGGACTCTAAATACAAACAGAACTCGCTGGAAATACTCAGCAAGTCAAGTAGAATCTCAGTAGTGGCAAATAGAGTGTTCAGGTTCAAGTCCATAACCTTTCTTGCGTACTTGTTAGAATACGGCAGGAGTCCATTCAGCCCATCAGATCCGTGCTGCCTCTCAGGAGGGCAATCCCATCAGTCCCATTCCCCTTCTTCTTATTTCCCTGGAGCCGTATTTTCTGTCATAACTCAAATCAACTCACCTTTGATTATTTTTTGCCGCTTACTAACACGAAGCAGTGATTTGCGGAGGACAAGTAATCTGCTAATCAGAGCAGCACAGTGGTGCAGCTGGTAGAGTTGCTGCCTCAGCGTGAAGGACCCAGGTTCAATGCTGATCTCCATGAGTGGAGTTTCCACGTTTTCCCTGTGACTGCGTGAGTTTCCTCCGGGTGCTCCGGTTTCCTCCCACCCTCCAAAGACGTGCAGATTTGTCGGCTAATTGACCTCTGCAAATTGCCTCTAGTGTGCACAGAGTGGATTCAAAAATGGGATGAATAGAACTAGTGTGAATGGGTGATCGACGATTCCATGCTGTAATTTTCAATTAATTCAATCAATCAAACCAGCGTGAATTTGGGTTGTGGGAGAAACTGGAGCATGAATATGTGATTAATTAGATATCACGATTTATATTTACCCAAGCCAAATTGGTTGCAACGTGATTTCAATTGGGAACGAGAGAAACACTTCAAAGGTACTTTGGAAATTGCCAAGCAGAAAAAAAAGCTGTCTACTATTTAAACAGTATAAGGGATACAAAACTTGCTCCATGTAATCACCCTGCAGCAATCAAAAACTCCATTGTCTTTTAAGAACACAAGTGCTACTTTAACCGTGGATGGCCATTGAAACTGACAAGCAATTGCTTCTATTGGCTATATCCTTAATGTCTTTAGTTCATTCTTCAATGCTATATTAAACAATGTAACATATAGTCTTTAGTATTTTTTGCTTTACAAAAATAAAATTTATACCCATTAAAAATACCTATATTTTTTTTAATCTGGCAGAAAAATAACTTTATTATTGTGGCTCTCTGGTCCATAACTCCCCCCCCCCCCCCCCTCCTCCCCCAGAGATCCGGGTTCGATCACGACTAGGGGTGCTGTCTGTACGGAGTTTGCACGTTCTCCCCGTGACCTGCATGAGTTTTTTCCCGAGATCTTTGGTTTCCCAAAGACGTCCAGGTTTGTAGGTTAATTGACTTGGTATAAATATAAATTGTCCCAAGTGTGTGTAGGGTAGTGTTAATGTGGGGGGATCACTGGTCGGCGCGGACTCGGTGGGCCGAAGGGATGTTTCCGCACTGTATCTCCAAAGCTAAAAACTACTTGTTGTCATAGGAAGAATTCTCCACTCTTTCCTCTCCATCCCCTTTGCAATAAAGGCTAACACATCCGTTGCCCTCCTTGGGCACTGTACATACTTTCTGTGTTGTGTACAAGATCATACAGATCCCTGTGAACAGCGGCTTTCAGCAGTCTCTGACCACTTTTCCCGCTAAAGTGGATAACCTCACATTGTGAACAATTGTGGGCCCCATATCTGAGGAAGGATGTGCTGGCATCAGAGAGGGCCCAAAGGAGGTTTACGAGAATGATCCCAGGATTAGTCAATAGACAATAGGTGCAGGAGTAGGCCATTCGGCCCTTCGAGCCAGCACCGCCATTCAATGTGATCATGGCTGATCATCCCCAATCAGTACCCCGTTCCTGCCTTCACCCCATATCCCCTGACTCCGCTATTTTTAAGAGCCCTATCTAGCTCTCTCTTGAAAGCATCCAGAGTGGGTTAAATTGATGGCACTGAGTCTCAACTCGCCAGAGTTTAGAAGGATGAGGGGGGGACCTCATTGAAACTTACCGAATAGTGAAAGGTCTGGTCAGCATGGATGTGGAGAGGATGTTTCCACTAATGGGGGAGTCTAGGACCAAAGGTCGTAGCCTCAGAATGAAAGGACGTTCCTTTAGCAAGATGAGAAGGAATTTATTTAGTCAGAGGGTGGTGAATCTGTGTAATTCATTGCCACAAAAGGCAGTGGAGGCCGTCAATGGGTATTTTTAAGGCATAGATAGATAGATTCTTGATTAGTACGTGTGTCAGGGGGTTATGGGGAGAAGGCAGGAGAATGGGGTTTGGAGGAAAGATAGATCAGCTGTGATTGAATGGTGGATTAGACTTGACGGGCTGAAAGGCCCAATTCCGCTCCAATCACATATGACTGTGAATTCCCTCAACTGGCGATTTGTTGAACTGCCTACATCGCATCCTAGGGTCTCTGCTTCTGCCTCACATCCTGCTTTCCCGCCCGACTTTATATATTCAATAAATGTGGCCACAGCACATTCACTCCTGCCATCTCAGCCACTGAGGCAGACTGTAAACAGTTGTGGCTCAGCGCTGATTCCTGCGTCACTCCACAAGTTACAGGCTGCCAATCTGAATGTGACCCATTGACCCTGACTCACTGCATCTTCTCGGTTGAACAAACCATTTCCCCCCAAAAAATACTTGTGATGCCTTGAGCTCTTGGCTTGTGCAGTAACTTTCTACGTGACATCTAATCCTTTTGGCAATGTCGGGATATTGCCTGACCAGTCCCTTTTTATCGTCCTTGTATTTACATCCAGAGAGTTCAAATACACTTTGATTAAAATGATGCCAGTTTCATTAAAATATATGTTTGCGTATTAGTTTCTAATTACTCTCCTATTCTTTTAATAAGTGATTTTACCCTGCGACTGATATTGATTTTGTGCACCTGAGTATCTTGCATTCTGTCTCCCACCTTTCTTCAACACGGACTGCATTTGGCATTTTTCCATCTGTCGGACTCTGGGGAAGGTTGCAAGATCACAAGCGATGTATCCACTGTCAGGGGCGGGGGATCTGTCAGCCTTTCCAGCGTTTCCAGCAACCCCAACATTTCCAGCGAATGTCACACTTGTCTTCCTCAGCCACACTTACCCAGATTTTCTATTACCATTGGGCTGATTAGCTTCTTCTATCATCAAGACTGGTACAAAGTACTCGAAGTCTCCACCATTCCCTCGTTCACCCATTATTATTGGGAGTTATAATTGATGTATTCAAGAGAGAGTTAGATTTAGCTCTAGATTTGGCCAACCATATCAAGGGATTATGGGGAGAAAGTAGGAACGGGGTACTGATTTTGGATGAACAGCCATGATCATGTTGAATGACAGTGATGGCTCAAAGGGCCGAATGGCCTACTCCAGCACCTATTTTCTATGTTTCTATGTTTCTATTAATTCTTCATCCTCATTCCTCTAACTATTCTGTCAGAGTCGTGGTGTGGAAACAGGCCCTTCAGCCCAACTTGCCCACACCGACCAAAATGTCCCATCTACACTAGTTCCTTTTGCCTGCGTTTGGCTCATATCCCTCTAAACCTATCCTACGCATGTACCGGTCCTACTGCTTCTTAAATGATGCGATAGTCCCTGCCTCAAATGCATCCTCCGGCCGCTTGTTCCATATACCCACCGTCCTTTGTGTGAAAAAGTCACCCCTCCAATTCCTATAAAATCTTTCCCCCTTCCATTTATTTACCGCTGGAAATTCTTACTGTGTGATTTTATATATCATGTTGCCCTATTTTTAATTTATTTTCCTCTTCTTTATTGTTTTGGAACAATATTTGCTTATTCCTAAGAACTCACCAATCTTCTGGGCTATCACTCTTCTTTATGCCTTTATTTTCAACATGCTACCATCCTTAATGTCTTTAGTTCATGACAGGAGAATCGTCCATCTTATGTTCATCTTTATTTCGCAGTAGAATATACCCATTGAGAATGATGAAGTGCCTCGCAGTTGGAGCTGCCATTAGTTACTTAGTATTAGCTTTTTATCAATTTTCCAAACGCTCTATCGCTAATTATTCCTTTTTATACATCTGTAATGGTTTTTGTTTAACGCTAGCTTCAGAGCAAACTCTCAAATTGAACATGTGATGCCGTGACAAATCTCCTACAGAGTTTTGTTTGAGAAAGAACTGCAGATGCTGGAAAAATCGAAGGTAGACAACAAATGCTGGAGAAACTCAGCGGGTGAGGCAGCATCTATGGAGCGAAGGAATAGGTGACGTTTCGGGTCGAGACCCTTCTTCAGAAGTTCAGACTGATGTGGGGGTGGGGGGGGGAGGGAAGAAGAAAGGAAGAGGCGGAGACCCCCCACCCCCACATCAGTCTGAAGAAGGGTCTCGACCCGAATCTTCTACGGAGGATCTTTTGCTATGAAAGCATTAATTGATTACACAACCAAATTTAAATCGCTGTTCCCTGGTTAGTTCTACAATAATCACCAAAGGTTGTGCCACAGGTTACTCAGGCCTTTATAAAGGCAAGCACTGTACCTACTCACTTCTGATGGGATGTAACTGAAAAGCAGGTAGGTTATTCAGTGGATGTGGAGATGATGTTTCCACTAAAGGGAGAGTCTAGGACTAGAGGCCATAGCCTCAGAGTTAAAGGAGGAATTTCTTTTGTCAGAGGGTGGTGAATCTGAGGAATTATTTGCCACAGAAGGCCGTGGAGGCCAAGTCATTGGATATTTTTAAGGCAGAGATAGACATTCTTGATTAGTACAGGTATCAGGGGTTAAGGGGAGAAGGCAGGAGAATGGGGTTAGGAGGGAGAGATAGATCAGCCATGATTGAATGGTGGAGCAGACTTGACGGGCCGAATGGCCTAATATTACTCCTATCACATGATCTTAAGACATATTATTGTGAACACCTGGAGATATCTAGACACTGGGATTAGTGGCGCACTAGAGGCTGCAGAAAAGGTCATCAATGATGATGCCACAAATGGGAAAGGATAAACAGGCAGGGTCTCATTAATCTGGAGAAAATACTCAAAGGGGAGATGTCTTTGAAATCATAAAGGAATTTGATGAATAGAGAGGGAAATTTTCCACTCGTGGGAAAGAATAACATGAGAGGCCATCACTTTAAGATAGGCAGCATGAAATCCAATCAGGAATTCAGAAGAGAAGGAGGGAGTGGCTGAGGTGAATGACACAGATGTGATTAAGGGGAATCTGGCAAAGCATCGGAGGGAGAAGTAAATGGAGGCTTACAGTAATGAGGAAAGATAGGAAGCAACCCAGGCCGAGCTCCAACTCAAGGACTGATTACCCCGATTAGCCCCTGCCCCACTTTCCCGAGTTACCACGAATTCTCCCGAGTTTTCCCCTTGATTCAAACTCGGAGAATTACGGTAATAGCCAGCCGTAGGTACTCGGGGCCATTCTTTTAACTCGTGGACATTTTTCAACATGCTGAAAAAATGTCCTGACTTACCCGATGCCCCGAATACCTACGGCTGGCATTACGAGCCACTACGAAATATCTACGGACTCCCTACGGACTCCCTACGGACATTCTCCAAGTTTGAATCAAGGGGAAAACTCGGGAGAATTCTTGAGAACCTCTGGGACAGGTGATTTAGCCTGATTCTCTGCCATATATTCCGTCTGATCCAATGCTTTGTTCTAATAAACACTCAAATACACTCACTCACGGCTAACTTTATCAATTAGATCTACCCATTCAGTTAATTAAATCCACAATATCTTTCTTACAAATGCCAATTATTTCTTGATGATGTCCTCTGTTCCACATTGTAGCAACTTCAATAGGAGACTGAAGGACTAGTCCTGTTACTGGCATTTCCCCCTGGTTACTTTCCTGTCTCCAAGCAAACTGGTTCTACATCTTGATTTTCCCAGCCAAGACTGCGTGATTTTATATATCATGTTGCCCTATTCTTAATTTATAATCTTATTGTTTATTATCAGATCCACCCCATCTCCTTTTACCTTCTATCTAGCCTTCCTAAATTGACTACAAGGTGCCGGGGAGATGGCAGCCCTGCCGGCAGTCTGTTCGTTTTTCATCTTTTTGTTATTTTTAGCGTTTGTTAAAAGTTTGTTTAAATGTATTTCGGTTTGTTTTATGTGGGGGGAGGGGGGAGGGGATCGGGGGAGGGGATCGGGGGAAACTTTATTTCAAGTTCCTACTTTCCTGGGGATGTGATCAATTTTCGGATCACATTCTCCGCGCTCTGCAGCCTACCATCGCTGGAGCTGGAGGCCTCCTCGGACTGTCGTGAGCCCCACCGCGGGGCGCGGACTTAATATCGGAGCGGATCCCTTGCCTGGGATCGCTCCCACCGCGGCCTGCGGACTTACCATCAACGGCTCGCAGTCTTGGGAGAGGCTACACGGGAGCTCCAATGCCGCGGAAGGCTCGACCAGCCCCGACCAGCCCCAACGCGAGGTTCGATTGCCCGGTGCGGGGGAGCTGACAACCCCCCGATGCAGGAGCTGAACGCCTCGACGCGGAGGGCCTGAACGCCGCCGGCTACGGGAGTCAAGACCGTCCCGTCAACGGAGTGCTCATGGCCCCCGACCGAGGAAGAACAAAAGGAAGGACTTGAACTTTATTTCGCCTTCCATCACAGTGAGGAATGTGGAGGAGTCACTGTGGTGGACGTTCATGTTAAAATGTGTTTTTGAGTGATCTGTTGCTTTTAATTGTATGACTGACCTGGCCAGTGAAATTCCTCGTATGTTGCAAAACATACTTGGCGAAAAAAATCTGATTCTGATTCTGATTCTAAATGTCAAACACCTTTTAGTCACTGTGCAACTACTGTTCACCATATCATGGTTCCTTCATCATTGCTACTTGCTTCTATTTGTGTTATCGCGGTTGGATCGCTTTTTTTTTAGTTTAGTTTAGGAATACAGTGTGAAAACAGGCCCTTCGGCCCACTAAGTCCATGCCAACCAGTGATCACGGCTGAAGAAGGGTCTCGACCCGAAGCGTTACCCATTCCTTCTCTCCAGAGATGCTGCCTGTCTCGCTGAGTTACTCCAGCTTGTTGCATCTACAGTATCTTCAGTTTAAACCAGCATCTGCAGTTCCTTCTTACACATCACCTGTACACTAGTTCTATCGTACACACGAGAGACAAGTTACGGAAGTTAATTTACCTACAAATTTGCACATGTTTTTGGAATGTGGGAGGAAACTGGAGCACAGAGAAAACCGACTGGATCACAGGGAGAATGTACAAACTCTGTACTGACAGCACCGGTAGTCAGGATCAAAACCGTCAATCTCTGGTGTTGTAAGGCAGCAACTTTACCGGCCAAAATGTCCTACATTTAAATTTTAGATCATATTGGATTCCTATTATCTTGGATCCAATTACTCGGGAAATCTATGACTGGAGCCTATTTCGTCTCGATCATCTTTCATGGATCAGTATCACTCTGTGTTTACATGAATATGGTTCTTTGTTCCTCTGGATCATCATTTTTCTAGCTATCCATTATCCAGGATCTTCATTAGTCTGGATCTCCTTCTATGGATCTTGATGTATCTAGATTGTCCATATTACCCTGGATTTCTCTTTCTCGAGATCTCTAACACTAAGCATCTCCATTGGATTCTCATTATTCTCAGTTTCAATAGCTCTGGATACCTGTTACTCTACAGATCGATGACTATCACGTTGGAACTCAATTAATCGGGATCTTTATTATATTAGATTGGGACTCCAGCTTTGCTGCAGTTACTTCACCTATCACCTCCTGCCCACGGACCCACCTCCACACCACACATACACCTCTCTCTCACCCTTCAATGTCCAGGTGTCCTCAGACCTGACTTGACTCCCTCCCACTTTGAAAGTGACCAACGTAACCTTCCCCGGACTGAGAGAAGCAAGACTCGGAATCACGGTGCAGAAACGTGGGAACTGCGAATGATTTGGTGCAGCACGGTGGCACAGCGGTAGAGTTGCTGCCTTACAGCGCCAGTGACCCGGGTTCGATCCTGACTATGGGTGCTGTCTGTGTGGAGTTTGTACGTTCTCCCCGTGAC